>JAJIBD010028231.1:0-85759 GCA_021461705.1 Cryptotis parvus
TAAGAGGGAATTTCTACAGAAAAGTATCAGTCCAGGAATAGAAAGAACAAAGAGGGAGTGGAGGCTGACATAAAGATAGAACTAAAATGAGTAGGCCTAGTGGGGTTTGGTAATAAAATAGAGGGAACAGAATTTTCCGTGGGTTCAGGTATTTCCCAAATATGTCAACCTCCCTCCTATTCATCTCTCTTCCCAGACAGAAACAAACTCAAAGCAATCTGCAGCAGTCAGGGTAGGGTAAAGAAAGGTACAAAAATGTATTTGGAGGGTCAGATAGTGAGTAACCAGCATTCTGGATAGTGGGAGCTGTGGGGTCTTATCTGTAAATGCTTGGAGGTTGCTTCTTGGCAGTGCCAGCGAACCATGAGATGTTGGGGATCAAATCTGGACCTCCTGCATTCAATCATCTGTTCTCGCCCAGTGAGCTACCATTCCAGTCCTAACTAAATATACTTTCTCTCACAAAATGAACTTCCATATCCTATTTTATAAATAAATGCATATATCCATAAGATGTGTGCATATGTATAAATATGTAAATAAACACTTTGTATCACCGAACATTGTTTTACACAGTTGGCTCCCCTAGCAAACTAGGATTGAGAACTTAAATGTCTTATTTATTTATTCTTATTTATTCAAGGGATTCACACCATTCTTTTTCCTTTGTAGTGGCAAGTAGTCCAGTGTACACTGTAAGAGAGATTCCCCAAAGTAAATATTTTTTGAATAGACAGATAAATAAAAACTCATTATCTGTCTCCATGGCTTAAATGTTTTCTAAGAGGCAGGAAAGGGCAAATATATTCCATTTTATTTTATGTCTAAATGCCCAGTGAATTCTGTCCTGAATACAACAAATACATGAATAAGGGGAAAAAACAACGGATTTCCCTAATTCCTAGTTGTTTGCTCCAAGGGTTTGCTCTCATGAGCGGGGAGAGACCATGCTGGCCGGCTCGGAGTGGAGTTTTGGGCCCTGCCCTTTCCTCCGCCTCCATGCCAGTTGCCCCCCGGAAGAGAGAGACTCACCCACGCCAGACCCACAGGTTCCTTGGCACCACGGCTGCTCTTGCGGCCGCATGATATTTTTATAGGATACTGAATTTTGCATAAGGTTCTTCCCAATTTCACATTTATACATAGTAAACAGTTATAGACATGTTTTAACTGATACCAGTAAGCCTGGCAAGAAGCCAGAGCAAACCACACATCATGCAGTTAGTTATTCTCAACATCAAGACTCCATAGTTCCTCAGAGCTCTATCCAAGAGAAAACCTGATCATCCCCCTTTAAGTTTCATCAGTAAATGCTCAAGTTGAGAGCCTTCTACTGAGACTCATACCACCTACACGGTAAAGCCTGGCAAACTACCGTGTATTATTTACTTTTTATGCCAAAGACTAGTAACTATTATGGACCTCAGTTCCATAACCTGAAGAATGGTTTTTGGGCTCCTCCTGTCCCTGTAGCAAAGTAGATGCCCTTTGGGTTACACTTGCTTGTGACAGGACTGATGGAGATGTTACTAGTGCCCACTAGAGCAAATCGATGAACAATGGGAAGACAGTGATACAGTGATACATATTTTTATAACAAATAATTCAAAGAGTAAATTCAAAAAGTTTGCACCACAGTTTGGTTTTTAAAATAAAAACATCAGGGGCCAAAGCTATAATACAGTTTTAGAGCACTTACCTTGCATATGGCCAACCCGGGTTTGATCCCAACACTCCTATGTTAAGTACAGCCTGCCAGGAGTGATCCTTGAGTGCTGAGCCAGGAGTAAGCCCAGGAATAAAAAAATTAAATTAAATTTAATTAAAATAGCAATATAGTATTTGGTGAGAGGACACCCCCAAGCAGTGATCAGGAGGCTCAGGGTTCCACTGGCAAGTCCTGTCATGTGGCCTGTGGTTTATGTAACAGTCAGAGGGTGCAGTGGTGCTCAGGCCCTGCAGCGTTGGGAATATTGGAGGCCACTGCAGTGATGGTTAGGGACCTCCAGGGCCACACCCCAGCACTTGTCTGTGGCATTCAGGGCTTTAGCCAGCAATACTCAGAGGACCATGTGGTGCCAGAGAACAAATAAGGGTTGTGTGCATGCTAGGCATGTGCCTTAACTGCTGTTCTAACTCCTGGTTCCTCTGGTATTTCTTTTTTTTTTTTTTTTTTTTTTGCCTTTTTTGGGTCACCCCCGGCAATGCTCGGGGGCTACTCCTGGCTCTGCACTCAGGGAATCACTCCTGGCGGTGCTCGGAGGACCATATGGGATGCCGGGGGATCGAACCCGGGCCAGCACAGGCCGGCTGCGTGCAAGGCAAACGCGCCCTACCCGCTGGGCTATTGCTCCGGCCCCTCCTCTGGTATTTCTTTTAAAATGAGATTAGCTCACTCATTTTGCTTCTGAATTTAAAAAGTTCACATCTTTAAGGGCGGGAGCGATAGCCCAGCGGGTAGGGCATTTGCCTTGCACGTGGCCGGCCCATGCCAGCCTGGGTTCGATCCCTGGCATCCCATATGGTCCCCCAAGCACCGCCAGGAGTAATTCCTTAGTGCAGAGCCAGGGAGAAACCCCTGAGCATTGTCGGGTGTGACCCAAAAAAAAGCAAAAAAAAAAAAAAGTTCACATCTTTAAAATAGAAATAAAGAAACTGACTATCTCCAAATGAAGCACTAAAGTCAACCTGTAGAACATTCAAGGGTAGTTTAATTGCAGAACTTGAATAACTAATCAGCAGGATGAAGTATTTCCAGAACACTATATATTAATTAGTGAGCACTCAAAACCAGCATGTATGCCTTCTTCCTCTAATTGTCTATGGTAGCTGATAATGCATTGTTCTGACCACTGTACCTGTCCATCTTTGAGCTGTGGAGGTTGCTTGATACGAGAAGCATATAAGCAGACTCATCTCTTGCTATTTAATTGCTGCAATTGGTTTGATGGCAGGGGTTGCATCAATTTTTCAGTAGTACTGCAGAAGAAGACCAGAGAGTTCTCTAATGTCAAAGCCCCTTTTATATGCACAACCACGGGAAATAAAGCATGATGGAGAGTTTTCTGGGTATTTTGTTGTTCTAAAAAAAGGAATGTTTACAATCTAGTAGACATTTTTTGAGAGTGCATGTAACAAAAAATGCATTTCAATGGAAAACATACATTCATTTGTTATTGTTGCTAGTGCCTTGTTCAGCAAATGTCCTGCTATACTGAGTTTCAGGCACCAGTTGAATTATATTATGGTATGATTTGTGATTAAGGTAAGCTAATTCAAAACGACAAGCCAAAAAGCTTTTAAAACCCATATTTCAATGAAGTCTGGCAGCACAAAAACAGCTGCGCTAAATCTGCTCCTCTAATATTTCAAAGAAAGAATAGCAATGGAACTCTGATACCAATATGTGCCAACTGCAGAAATTCTAGAGCAGCCTGTGAGACCCTGGGTGAAAGGGCACACTCTGCCTTTTACAGATGGCCCGTTTAATTATTAAAGCACAATTTCAATCATTCAGTCATTTCAGATTATGAAATAAAAGGTCTTCTTAGATATTTTGGAGCTTGTTGCAACCTAAACTCTGCTGTCAAAACTTAAATGGAGCCAGTAAGGGCGTATACAATTTCATAACCCAACTTTATTTATAATCTTATGTGAGTTGAACTTGTTTTGCATGTTGTAACAGGCACTCTTTTATGTGGGGATGGGGGGGGTGCGGATTGAAGGTCATTACTTTGACAGCAAATTTACCTACCCCAAGCACGAAATTAAATCCAAATCCTTGCTCAGATTTAAATTAGACTCAAATTCCTTAGGAAGAGACTCAATGGCCTCTATCTTAGCAAAATTATTTGCAATTCTGCAGGAAACTTTTCATATCTATCATTTTTCATATGGCCTCTTTCAGCTCTTGTTTATTATAAAATATAACTCCAGCAAAGTGATTGGTATTAAAATCCAGCAAATATTAGACTTTCCTCTTAGACGCTCATCAAATATATGCATGTACATATTCATGCACATACCTTGAAATTCCAGTTTACTTAATTTGGAAGAACATGTAATAAAATGAAGGATAATCCCACCAATCATTACAACAAAATAAAAAACAAATCTGATATTAGTATGCATTTTATATGAGGAAAATAATGCTATAATTTTGGGCCAACAATAATAAACAATATTTACTGATATTTGTAAACCATGTACTATGTTAATCTTTTACACACTAATACTCATAAAATAAAAATGATAAATGGGCTATAATGTTTTACAAATGTGGAAACTGAGGCATACGGATGTTGATTCCTCTAAGACCATACAGATTACAATTGTAGTCAGAGTGTAGCCGGTCTCTCAAATTCTGAAATCTATTATGGTATCATTACTCTCCAGCTGAAGTCTAATAATTGAATGATTTTGGGTTCTTTATTTATAATATTATCTGGTTATATTTTGTTTATTTTAAAACTGTTTTCATCAACTACTTTAAATCAATTCAGGGTTTTCTCTCAAGTCTATGTTCTCCCTTGAACACATATCTAGCCTCGCTTGTCTCAGTGCTCAGGGAACCTAATGCAATGCCACAAACGAACATTATGCTTCTTTCTTGCTTGTTGCCACTCTGGAGATGCCTGTGTTCTCTCCCTGAACATACTTCTCTCTCTTTCACTCCCTTCACATCTTTCTAAATAAGTTTTAATAAATAGATATTGGGGCTGGAGCGATAGTCCAGCGGGTAGGCGGTTGCCTTGCATGCGCCGCGACCGACCCAGGTTCGATTCCCTGGCATCCCATATGGTCCCCCGAGCACCACTAGTAGTAATTCCTGAGTGCAGAGCCAGGAGTAAACCCTGAGCATTGCCTGGTGTGACCCAAAAAAGCAAAAAAAAAAAAAGTAAATAAATAAATAAGTGAATAGATATCAATATACTTAAACAGAATATATTTGATATAATATTTAAAGAAATAAAAGCATGTCGGATTATTTACTTCTTATTCTGCACAAAATATAGATTAAATCATTTAAGTCTGGAGGAATAATTCAAGGGGTTAAGACACTCTGCAGGAGTGAAATTTGGTGAAAGAAATAGCCTCGTGTTGGCTATTTTTATATCCACTTATCTTCTGGTTTCATGGAAACAAACTTCTCTTAAAGACAATATAACAGGATACAGTAGGGGGATAAGGTGGCCAGGGTCACTTTAAATTTCCATCCATGGAACAGCACATGCCCTCTAGATTCACTCCCTGATCAGGTAGAGGGGCATGCACAGACACAGGACCCAGTACAGGTAGGCCACTCAAGGCCAGGCATGGGCAGGTACAAATACAGGTTAGGCTCCAAGGCCCAGGGTTAATTCAGGTACAGACAGGGCTCAAACACCCATAATAGCTCAGGTACAATAAGGGCTTGAGGGGCCGGAGCGATAGTCCAGCCGGTAGGGCGTTTGCCTTGCATGCGGCCGGCCCATGCCGGCAGGGGTTCGATCCCCGGCATCCCATATGGTCCCCCCGAGCACCGCCAGGAGTGATTACTGAGTGCAGAGCCAGGAGAAGCCCCTGAGCATTGCGGGTGTGACCCAAAAAGCAAAAAAAAAAAAAAAAAAAAAAACCAATAAGGGCTTGAATGTCCAGGATAGCTCAGGTACAGGTAGGGCTCAGATGCTCAGGTAATGGCAAGGTACTGAGCATAGAGTCTTAAAGAACCCATGTGCATGTGGACATGGCCAGAGATTACGGAAAGTCAGGACAGGACAGCAGGAATTGCTGGGGTGCATGTGGTTGTGGCCGGAACTGGGGACCATACACAGGACAGTGCAGGGACAGGACCTGGCCACTATTCACAGAAGTCAAGTAGACTGTGTGGGACAGGACAGGGAAGTCATTCACGGACTGGGTAGCGGTAGGACAGGACTGGTGACATTATTCACGGGTATAAGTGAGGGGAGCCTAGACATTTGGGGGAGGGACCTGGAATCATGTATATCTTTTCTGAACATTAAAATTTCAGTCTTCCGAAGTTTTGTATGCAAATCTTTCATACAATTCTCAAGAACCCACCAGCACAGGAAAATATCCACTTTCACGTTAACATAACTTATATATAATTTCACTTCACAATAAAGCCTGAAGAATTAAATTTCAAAGAATAAAATGCGCCACTGGGGGCCAGAACGATAGTCCAGCAGATGGGTGTTTGCCTTGCACGCGGCTGGCTCATGCCGGCCGGGTTCAATCCCGGCAACCCCGGCATCCCATATGGTCCCCCGAGCACCACCAGGAGTAATTCCTGAGTGCAGAGCCAGGAGAAAGCCCTGAGCATTGCCGGGTTTTTTTGTGACCCCCCAAAAAAAGCAACGCTGGAGTGGAGAAAAGAGAAAAGGGCAGCACTGAACCTATGGGTAAAAGCACGTTCATAAAATTATAGCTAAATTGAAAGAGCGGGACATCGGCCCTGCGAGCGAGACCCCTCTGTGTCACGTGCGACGAAGGAGCCGATTCTAAGATGGGTGATATTGAGAAGGGCAAGAAGATTTTTGTCCAGAAGTGCGCTCAGTGCCATACTGTGGAGAAGGGAGGCAAGCACAAGACCGGGCCCCAATCTCCACGGTCTGTTTGAGGCGTAAAGACGGGCCAGGCCCCTGGACTCTCGTACACCGATGCCAACAAGAACAAAGGTATCACCTGGGGAGAGGACACGCTGATGGAGTATTTGGAGAATCCCAAGAAGACATCCCTGGAACCAAAATGATCTTCGCTGGCATTAAGAAGAAGACAGAAAGGGCAGAGTTGATAGCTTACCTCAAAAAAGGCTACTAATGAGGCACGGCCTTATTTATTACAAAACAGATGTCTCATGACTTTTATATGTACCATATTTAAATCCATCTCTTCATCAGAAATTCAGATCATGAGTGGCTGATGGCATATTTTTGTTGGGCAGCCCTGATTTAAATAAGATTGGCTTGTGTTTAAATGATCAGCTTTTTTGAATTTTAATGATAATTCCAGGTCAGCAAGTCCCTTTCCAAAAGATGATTGAACTTAATTCCTCATGTTCACCTTTCCAAGAGATGGGGATTGCCATCTCATACCTGTGGGAGAATAGTTTTCTATTCAGATTTATAGAACTGGCTATATTAATATCTAAAGACTGAGGAAACCACTGTCTCCATAGGTTGTGCTTCTTAGCCTGATAACAGCAAAGCTTGAAGATTAGTTGACAGTGGCCCCTATCTCTTTAATTGTGCTGATTAAAGATTCCCTATATCTAAAAAAAAAATTATAGCTAAATTATCTTACAGAGGATGTGTACACAGTAATGAATCAATTATGATGTATCTCCTCTCTTATAATCAGAAAAGGAATATAGGGCCAGGGAGTTAGCTCAAAGGGCTGAAGTGAAAGTTTTTCATGCAGGAGTCCTGGGTTCAATCCCCAGCACGGCTGGCTACCTTAAGCACCACTGGGAGTAGCACTTTGCACTAAGCACTTTGCTGGTTGTAGCTCATGAGCCCTTCTGGGTGTGGCCCCCAAAAAGGTAATATATACCAACTTAATTTTTTTAAGTATTTTATTATACCACCGTGAGATATACAATTACAAAGATGTTCATATTTGGGTTTTGGTCATACAGTGTTCCAGCACCCATCCCTAAATTTTAAAGTATTTATAAAAACATATAAACACTATGTATGAAACAGCATGAACTAAATAATAACTACCCTAATACCTCAAAACAGATAATCGTTGACATTGTGACATTTATTCATCTTTATTCCTTTTTCTCTGCAGAACCTTTTATATTTAGCTTTATAACTTATTAATGATAACTTTTAGTAACTGCAGATCATAAAATATCTCCCCTCTTTTAATTATACCCGTCATATATTATTTATAGCCTATGAATGTTATTATCTATCACTTCACTTGTATCACTTGTCTTCCCATTGTTCATCGATTTGCTCGAGCGGACCCCAGTAATATCTCCACACATCCTGTTGCATGCTAGTGTAGCCCAAGGGCATCTGCTCACTCCAAGAACATGAAGAGCCTCAAACCACTGCTTCAGGTCATGGGAATGAGGTCTATAACTACTACTGGATTTTGGCATATCAAATATGACACAGGTAGATTGCCAGGCTCTGCACGGCAGAGATGTTATCTACAACCTTTTGAAATCAGTTTAATGGGGGAGAAGAAATGAACAGAAACTTCCTCAAAAAAAGAAATTTGACTGGCCAAAAAAAATGAAAAAAATGCTCTTCATCACTAATCATCAGGGAGATGCAAGTCAAAACAATGAGATATCATCTCACACCACAGAGATTGGCACACATCCAAATAAGCAAGAACAACCAGTGCTGGCTTGGATGCAGGGAGAAAGGGACTCACATTCATAATGGTGGGAATATTGACTGGTCCAGTCTTTTTTGGAAAACAATACAGACATTACATGTCCAGCGACATGTAAAAAAATGAATTTGGACCTCTAAAACCATGCACAAAAAATCAGATCAAAATGGATTAAAGATGTCAATATCAGACTTGAATCCATAAAAGTACACTGAAGAAAATATAGGAAAACCCCTCCAAGACATTGAAGCTAAAGGCATCTTCCTAGGTGAAACATCACTAACAAAGCAACTAGAAGAAAAGATAAACATATGGGACTACATGAAACTAAAAAGCTTCTGCACCTCAAAAGAAACAGTGACTAAGATACAAAGGCATTCAACAGAATGGGAAAGAATATTCACCCAATACACATCTGATAAGGGGTTAATATCCAGTATATATCAGGCACTGGTAGAACTTTATAAGAAGAAAACAAACAACCCCATGAAAAAATGGGGAGAAGAAATGCACAGAAACTTCGACAAGGAAGAAATTCGAATGGCCAAAAAAAATATGGAAAAATGCTCATCATCACTAATCATCAGAGAGATGCAAATCAAAACAACAATGAGATATCATTTTACACCACAGAGACTAGCACATATTCAAAAGAGAAGAACAACAAGTGCTAGCATGGATGTGGGAAAAGGGGACACTCATCCATTGTTGGTGGGAATGCCGACTGGTACAGCCTTTCTGGAAAACAATATGGACATTCCTCCAAAGACTAGAAATTGAACTCCCATTTGACCCAGACATACCACTCCTGGGAATCTACTCTGGGAAGCCAAAAATATGCAGCGGAAACACCATCCCTACTTTTATGTTCATAGCAGCATTATTCACAATAGCCAGAATCTGGAAGCAACCAGAGTGCCCAAAAAATCGATGACTGGATAAAGAAGCTTTTGGTACATCTACACAATGGAATACTATGCATCTGTTAGGAAAAATGAAGTTATAAAATTTGTCTATAAATGGATGGACATGGAAAGAATCATGTTGAGTGAAATTAGCCAGAAGGAAAGAGAGAGACATAGAATGACTGCATTTATTTGCATAAATATACCAGGTGATCTTACCAAAAGTGGAAATTACCACAAGCGCGTGGGAGTCAGAGGTTAGGCTAGATAGAGAAGGGAACATGTGTGAATAAAAGTCTAAAAGGTATGATACCAACATAGAACTGAGCATTAAATACAGACAAAAAAAATGCAAATGATGGCTTCTAAGTGTACGTGGTGCAACCCACAATGTGTGGGAGAAGGAGGAGAGAGAGAGAGGAGAGAGAGAGAGGAGATAAAGAACCTGCCATTTAGGCAGGATGTGAGAGGGGGAGGGAATTGGGGACATGGGTGGTGGTTGAGGGGGCACTGGTGGAGGGGCAGGGTTCTGGAACACTGTGTGACCCAAACATCCAAGCGTGAACAACGTTGTAATTGTATATCTCACGGTGGTATAATAAAATGTTAAAAAATAAAAAAAGTGAACAGTTAGAAATCTTTAAATATAAAATAATATAAAGCCAAAAAAAAAAAAAGAAAAGAAATATCCATGGCATATTCCATAGGGGCTGAAGTAGACATAGACAATATTTCCAGTAACAGTCAATGAATGTTCTTTATTACCACATCTCCATTAACACTGGCTATTTCCTATGTCTCTAATATACCTTATATTCATTGGGATAAAATCATCACTAATTGCTGCTTTATATGCATTTCTTTGGTAATAAGTGATGAAGAGCACTTTTTCATATTTACTGAGCATACATATGTCTCCTTTTGCAAATATCTGTTTATCTCCTTTCTACTTTTATTAAGTCATTGGTTTATTTGTTGCTGATAGTTCTGAGGGTTTTATGTATTGTATATGTTAGATCTTTTATATTTTATTTTGTGCAAATATCTTTTCCCATACAATGGGGTATCTTTAAATTTTTAGCTTTCTTTGGGCATGTAAAAAACTCTTAAATTGATATATTTGTTTATGTTTTCCTTTGTGAATGGCTTCACATATTTATAGTCTTCATACAGTGTTCTAAAATAAATTTAGTGAAACTGAAAAAAAAAGGGCCCACATAAATAACCTGACCTCAGGTCTGAAAATATTAGAAAAAGACCAACCAAAGGATCCCAAGCCAGGCAGAAGGAAGGAAATAGTAAAACTTAAAGAAGAAATCAATGAGCTGGAACCCCAAAAAACAATCCAAAAGATTAATGAAACCAAGAGCTGGTTCCTTTGAAAAAATAAACAAGATCGACAAACCACTGGCAAGACTTGTAAGGAAAGGGAAAGAGAGAACCCAAATAAACAGAATCAGAAATGAAAAGGGAGACATCATAACAGAAACCACAGAAATTCAAAAGATCATTAGAGATTACTTTGAGACTGTATGCCACGAAATATTAGAACTTGGAAGAAATGGATAAATTCCTGAAGTCCTATAACCTCCCATGATTGAAACAAGAAGACCTGCAATACCTGAATAAGCATATAACCATCGAGGAAATTGAAACAGTAATTAAAAGTCTTCCCAAACACAAAAGTTTAGGTCCAGATGGAATCACTAGTGAATTCTTTCAAACCTTTAAGGAGGACCTACTGTCAGTCCTTTTCAACCTCTTCCAGGAAATAGAAGAGATAGAAACGCACCCAAATAGCTTTGACAAGGCACATATCACCCTGATACCCAAACTGGCAGAGACAACACAAAAAAAGAAAACTACAGAACAATCTCCTTGATGAACACAGATGCTAAGATCTTCCACAAAATACTAGCAAACAGAATCTAAAAGACTCATCAAAAAGATTATACATCATGACCAAGGAGGATTCATCCTGGGAATGCAAGGATGGTTCAACATTCGCAAATCAATCAACATAATACATCATGTCAATAAGAGAAAAAAAATAAAAACCATATGACCATATCAATAGACGCAGAGAAAGCATTTGAAAAGATCCAGCACCAGTTCATGATAAAAGCCCTCCATAAAAACAAAGGGGGCAGAGCAATAGCCCAGCAGGTAGGGCACTTGCCTTGCACGCAGTCGGCCCATGCCAGCCGGGTTTGATCCCCGGCATCCCATATGGTCCCCGAGCACCACCAGGAGTGATACCTGAGTGCAGAGCCAGGGAGAAACCTCTGAGCATTGCCAGATGTGACCCAAAAAAGAAAAAAAAAACCCTCCATAAAATGGGAATTAAAGGAACCTTCCTCAATATAGTCAAAACCATCCACCAAAAGCCCAAAGTAAGCATCATCCTCAATGAGGAAAAACTGAAAGCCTTCCGCCTATGATCGGGAAAAGACAAGGCTGTCCAATCTCACCACTTCTATTCAATATAGTGATGGAAGTACTTGCCATAGCAATCAAAGAAGAAAAGGACATTAAGGGAATCCAGATAGGCAAGGGAAGAAGTCAAGCTATCACTATTTGCAGATGACATATTATACCAAAAAGAACCCTACACTCTCAACCAAAAGCTCCTAGAAATAATAGATACCTATAGTATAGTGGCAGGGTACAAAAATCAGACAAGAGATATTAAGAAAACGATCCCATTCACAATTGTGCCACAAAAATCAAATACCTAGGAATCAGCTTAATGAAGAATGTAAAGGACCTGTACAAAGAAAACTACAAAACACTGCTTCAGGAAATAAAAGAGAAGATGAAGAAATGGAAACACTTTCCCTGCATATGAATTGGGAGAATTAACACTGTCAAAATGGTACTACTCCCTAGAGCTTTATACAGATTCAATGCCATCCCTATAAGGATACCCATGTCATTCTTCAAAGAAATTGACCAAACACTCCTGAAATTTGTTTGGAATAACAAACCCCCAAGAACAGCTAAAGCAATCGCTGTATCACTGTCTTCCCGTCCATCATCGATTTGCTTGAGCGGGCACCAGTAACTTCTCCATATGTCCTGTCTCATGTAAGTAGAGCCCAAGGGCACCTGCTTGCTCCAGGAACATAAAGAGCCTCAAACCATTCCATCAGGTCATGGAAATGAGGTCTATAATTGTTACTGGTATTTGGAATATCAAATACGACACAGGTAGCTTGCCAGGCTCTGCCATGCAAGTAACATACTCTTGTAGTCATCTCTAAATCCAATATTTATTGATGAACCGGCGCGGCCGCGCGAGCCAGACTGTGATAGGCTGGTTTGTTGGGTGGAGTTCTGACAAGGGGGAAGTCCGGATGAGGAAAATGGAGGCCCTCATGGAGTGGGGGGGTTGTCTGGCTTGTTGTGAGGCTCTGCTGGGGTGGTGGGCCAGGGCTAGAACCCACCATCCCTCCGGGCACCTCGTGAGCGGCTGGGCACAGGGAAAGCCAGTAGCAGCTCTGCCCGATATCTGTGAGTCTCTGGATCAGCATACCTGAGCCAGATTTAAAAAAAAGACTGCTGCAGGGTGGATCTCGATGAGCCAGGTGTGATAGGCTGGTATGCTTGGTGGAGTTCTGACAAGGGGGAAGTCCGATGTGGAAAATGGAGGCCCTCATGGAGTGGGGGGTCGTCTGGCTGGTTGCGAGGCTCTGCTGGGGTGGCAGGCCAGGGCTAGAACTGGCCATCCCTCCCGGGCACCTCGTGAGCCTCCATAAAATGGGAATTAAAGGAACCTGTGCTGGGCACAGGGGGAGCCAGTAGCAGCTCTGCCCCATGTCTGTGAGTCTCTGGATCTGCATACCTGAGCCGGATTTTAAAAAGACTGCTGCTGAGCCCAGTGGGTAGGGCATTTGCCTTGCACCACGGCCAGCCTGTGCCGGCCTGGGTTCGAACCCCGGCATCCCATATGGTCCCCGAGCACCGCCAGGAGTAATTCCTGAGTGCAGAGCCAGGAGTAACCCCTGAGCATTGCCGGGTGTGACCCAAAAAGCAAAAATAATAATAATAATAATAATAAATAAAATAAAATAAAATAAAAAAAAGACTGCTGCAGGGTGGATCTCGATGAGCCAGACTGTGATAGGCTGGTCTGCTGGGTGGAGTTCTGACCAGGGGGAAGTCCGGATGTGGAAAATGGAGGCCCTCATGGAGTGGGGGGTCGTCTGGCATGTTGCGAGGCTCTGCTCGCAGAGTATGCTAAAGCAATACTTGGGAAAAAGAGGATGGGGGGGCATCATCCTTCCCAACTTCAAACTGTACTACAAATTGGTAGTAGTTAAAACAGCATGGTATTGTAATACAAACAGATCTGTGGACCTATAGAATAGAGTGGAATATCCTAACAGCCATCCTAAAATACATGACCATATAATCTTTGACAAAGGAGCAAAAAGTACCAAATGGAACAAGGAAAGCCTCTTCAACAAGTGGTGCTGGGTCAACTGGAAAGTGATATGCAAAAAAAAAAAAAAAAAAAGAATTTGAACCTCTAACACCATGCACAAAAAATCAGATCAAAATGGATTAAAATCTCCATATCAGTCCTGAAACCATAAACTACATCAAAGAAAATATAGGGAAAACCCTTCACAACATTGAAGCTAAAGGCATCTTTAAAGATGAAACACCACTAACAAAGCAACTGAAAGAAAACATAAACATACGGGACTACATGAAACTAAAAAGTTTCTGCATCTCAAAAGAAACAGTGACCAAGATACAAAGATAGTTCACAGAGTGGGAATGAATATTCACCTAATACCCATCTGATAACAGGTTAATATCCAGGATATATCAGGCACTGGTAGAACTTTTACAAGAAGAAAAAAAAGCCAACCCCATCAAAAAATGGGGAGAAGAAATGAACAGAAACTTTGACAAGGAAGAAATTCGAATGGCCAAAAGTCATAAGAAAAAATGCTCATCATCACTAATCATCAGAAAGATGCAAATCAAAACAACAATGAGATATCATCCCACACCACAGAGACCTGGCACATATCCAAAAGGGCAAGGACAACAAATGCTGGTGTGGATGCGGGGATAAAGGGACTCTCATCAATTGTTGGTGGGAATGTTGACTGGTACAGCCTTTTAGGAACCAATATGAACATTCCTCCAAAGACTAGAAAATGACCTCCCGTGCCGACCCAGCCATAACACTCCTGGGAATATACCCTGGGAAGCCCAAAGCACACAGCAGCAACACCATCTGCCCTTTTATCTTCATAGCAGCACTATTCACAATAGACAGAATCTTGAAACAACCAGAGTATCTGAGAACTAATGACTGGATAAAGAAACTTTGTTACATCTACACAATGGAATATTATGCAGCTGTTAGGAAAATGAAGTTATGAAATTTGCCTATAAGTGGATGGACATGGAGAGGCTCATGTTGAGTGAAATTAGCCAGAAGGGAAAGGACATATTTAGAATGACTGCATTTATTTGCATTACATAAATTAAAAAAAAAAAAAATATATATATATATACATACATACATATATATTATGATACCAATATCCAAGGTCAGGTAAAACATGAATCTGGAGGTCTTGTCAAAGATGGAATCTGGTGGCCCCGCCCAGGAGCTGCCCTGGGATGACCAGCCATAGCACGCAGTCTCAAACGCGGCCGGGGAACCTGGAACTCCACTTTCCCCAGGCTCAGCCATGGGGCTCCCAGGAGGACAGGTGGATTTGGGGAGTGGGCCCATTACCTCTGGGGGGTCCCGGAAGCAGCCGGATGAGACTTGCCCACCCACACTAGCCACCACCTTCGCTGCCCGGATGCTGGGATACTACCTCATGACCAGATTAACAGAACAAAACCAGTTCAAGCCCAGGTAGGCAGCTCCCAGAAACGGGAATCGCTGGGAATTTGTCAGATGGAGTCAGGGGGTCGGCCCTTCCCCCCCCCTCCATCTTGTCGAGCCTGGTGGCCCCGCCCAGGAGCTGCCCTGGGATGACCAGCCATAGCATGCAGTCTCAAACACGGCTGGGGATGCTAGAACTCCGCTTTCCCCAGGCTCAGCTGACCATGGGGCTCCCAGGAGGACAGATGGGTTTTGGGGAGTAGGCCCATCACCTCTGGGGGTCCTGGAAGCAGCCGGATGAGACTTGCCCACCACACTAGCCACCACCTTTGCTGTCCGGATGCTGGGATACTACCTCACAACCAGATTAACAGAACAAAACCAGTTTGAGCCCAGGTCACACGCTGCGGCACGCAGTCCATCAAAGTAGTGGAAACAGTTATGTCCTTTAATGCACTGCATTCTACGATGTTCAGGAAAGTTTGGCGGGAGGGAGAGATAGAGAGGATAGAAAAGACACACAGAACCCACCAAGCAGTTGAAGTGTGGGAGGGGGGGGGGAGGGAGGTGAGGACATTGGTGATGGGAGATGGGTTCGGGTGGAGGGATGAGTGTTGGAACACTGTAGAACCAAAACTCTACATGAGCATCTTGCAATTGTATATCTAAATGGTGTAATAAAATTTGGGGGGAAAAAAAAAGGTGGAATCTATCACAAGTGTGTGGGAATCAGAGGTTAGCTAAGACAGAGAAGGAAACAGTGTGCTAATAATCGTCAAAAATTATAAAACCTGCATAGAACTGAGCATTGAATATAGGCAAAAAGGTACACCGGATAACCTCTAAACGTATATATTGCAGTGCACAATGTGTAAAAGAAGAAAGAGAGAGAGGGAGAGAGAGAGAAAAGAGATAAAGAACCTGCCATAGAGGCAGGCTAGGGAGGGGAGGAATTGGGGTTATTGGTGGCGGGAAATGGGCACTGATGGGGGATGGGTGCTAGAACACTGTATAACCGAAACCCAAACATGAACATCTTTGTAATTGTATATCTCATGGTCATATAATAAAATATTAAAACAAAAAAATTGTGAATTAAAGGAACCTTCCTCAATATAGTCAAAGTCATCTACCAAGCCCATAGTATTAGTCTCAATGGGGGAAAAACTAAAAACCTTTGCCCTTAAGATCGGGGACAAAACACTCTCATCACTTTTATTCTTTATAGTACTGAAAGTACTTGTCATAGCAATCAGAGAAGAAAAGGATATTAAGGGAAGCCAGATAGGCAAGGAAGAATTCAAGCTATCACTATTTGCATATAACATGATATTATACCTGAAAATCCTAAACTCTCTACCAAAAAGCTCCTAGAAAAAATAGATACCTATAGTAGAGTGGCAGGGTACAAAATCAATACCCAAAAGTCAGTGGCTTTCCTGTATACAATAACGAAAGAGAAGAAAGGGATATTAAAACAATCCCATTCACAATTGTATCACTCTCTGTCTTCCTGTTGTTCATCGATTTGCTCGAGCGGGCACCAGTAACATCTCCATACGTCCTGTCACAAGTAAGTGTAACCAAAGGGCATCTGCTTGTTCCGGGGACAGGAAGAGCCTCAAACCATTCTTCAGGACACAGAATTGAGGTCCATAATTAGACATTGCTCCAAGGATTCACTCACACGTGCAGGGAAGGGACCATGCTGGCCGGACTCGAAGTGGAGATTTGGGCTCCGCCCTTTCCTCCACCTCCATGCCAGCTACCTCAGAAGAGAGACCCACCCACGGCAGACCCACAGCTCAACTGCAACCCCAGAAGAGATCCAGACCCATCCACTCCAGACCCACAGCTGCGTTACTCGGCCTGCCCCACATGGAAGCAACCCATGGAGCTGACCTCCCAGTAAGGGGCTCAACCAGCCCCTGGTCGAGTCCAACATTGCTCCAAGGGATCGCTCACACATGCGGGGGAGGGGCCACGCTGGCCAGACTTAGAGTGGAGATTTGGGCTCTGCCCTTTCCTCCACCTCCATGCTAGCTACCTCGGAAGATAGATCCACCCACGCCAGATCCACAACTCCATTGGCCTGCGGCCACTTTGTGGCCGTGCATTATTATTAGGTAATTCTGATTTTAGGATAAGGTCCTTCCCAGGATCTCTCACATTTATACACTGTATACAGTTCTAGACAGGTTCTAACTGATACTCATCATCCTAGTAAGCCTAGCAAGAAGCCAGAGCAATCCACACACCATGCAGTCAGTCATTCTCAATATCCAGACTCCATAGTTCCTCAGAGCTCCACCCAAGAGAAAACCTGATATTTCCCCTTTAAGTTTCATCAGTAAATGCTTGAGATGAGAGCCTCTACTGAAAGTATATCACTTACATGGCAAAGCCTGGCAAGCTACCCGTGTTTTATTTGTTATGCCAAAAACTAGTAACAATTATGGACCTCAATTCACAATTGTGCCACAAAAAAAAAATCAAATACCTAGGAATCAGCTTAACTAAGAGTGTAAAGGACCTGTACAAAGAAAACTACAAAACACTGCTTCAAGAAATATAAGAGGAGTCGGAGTGATAGCACAGCAGGTAGGGCATTTGCCTTGCACTTGGCTGACTTGGGTTTGATCCCTGGGATCCCATATGGTCCCCCCCAAGCATCACCAGGAGTAATTCCTAAGTGCAGAGCCAGGAGTAAGCCCTGAGTGTCACCGGGTATGACCCAAAAAGCCAAGAGAGAGAGAGAGAGAGAAAGAGAGAGAGAGAGAGAGAGAGAGAGAGAGAGAGAGAGAGAAATAAGAGGACACGAGGAAATGGGAATACATTCCCTGCTCTGGGTTGGGAGTATCAACATTGTCAAAATGGTAATACTACCTGGAGCTTTATAAAGATTCAATGCAGTCCCTATAAGGAAACCCATGACATTTTCCAAAGAAATTGACCAAACACTCCTGAAAGTTATATGGAATAATAAAACTCCATGAACAGCTAAAGCAATTCTTGGGAAAAAGAAGATGGGAGGGATCATCTTTCCCAACTTCAAACTGTACTAAAAGTAGTAGTAATTAAAACAACATGGTATTGGAATACAAACAGATCTGTGGACCTCTGGAATAGAGTTAAGTATCCTGACACCCAGACTCAAATATACGATCATTTAATCTTTGATAAAGGAGCAAAAAGTACGAAATGGACAAAGGAAAGTCTCTTCAAAAAGTGGTGCTGATCCATAAAGTACATTGAAGAAAATATAGGAAAAACCCTCCACGATATTGAAGCTAAATTTGGGCATCTTCAAAGGTGAAACACCACTAACAAAGCAACTAGAAGAAAAGATAAATATATGGGACTACAAGAAACTAAAAAGCTTCTGCACCTCAAAAGAAACAGTGACCAAGATACAAAAACAATCCACAGAATGGGAAAGAATATTCACCCAATACCCATCTGACAAGGGGTTAATATCCAGGATCTATCAGGCTCTGGTGGAACTTTACAAGAAGAAAATAACAAACCTCATCAAAAAATGGGGAGAAGAAATGAACAGAAACTTTAACAAGGAAGAAATTCAAATGGACAATCACTTGATCACTTGAATCCCGTTATTCATTGATTTGCTCGAGCGGGCGCCAGTAACATTTCCATTGGACCCTATCACGTGCCAATGTAGCCCAATGGCTCTGCACTCAGGAATTACTCCTGGCAATGCACAGAGGACATACAGGATGCCAAGGATTGAATCTGAGTTGGTTCCGTGCAAGTCAAATGCCCTACCCACTATAATATTGCTATAGCCACTGGGAAAAATATTTTCAGTGCAAATAATCAATTGGAGAAAAAGGACCAATCTCCTCTATAGGCAAATGCCTTGTAAAATATAAACCAGTTCATTAACAAACATTGATGCTGTTATAGTTTTAGAGCAACACTGGCTTACTATTGAGTCTGGGTTCTGGACCAGGAGCCATTCCTGGCAGTGTTCAGAACCAGATACAGTCCCCTGAGCACTGTGATTTAACCAGATCAGCCATGTGTAAGGTAAAAGTCTTACATCTACTTTTATTCTGACCCTGAACGAGTACATTTTTCAAGTAGGATAGTAGTGTGGGTTGACATTGCACCAAAAAATACAAGTGCTAAACAAAATAAAACTCAAAAGAAAAAGCCACCAACCCTCATCAATGCCTTTGATTGAGTGTCTTCTCCCCATACACCATCAACTCCCCACCAAAGGATGGTTGATTGTAGCCTGAGAGGCCCTTGAGCACCATGAGATGCGGCTCTAGACTTTGGGGCTCCAACACTGCACAGCCTGACGAGCACTACACTCTGGGGCCCACAAAATGAACACTTCAGAAGGTTGACCATTGCCAGGAGTGGCCCCTGGACCACCTGAGCACTGTACCATCATCTCTCACACCCAAAGTAAAAAGAAATAGGAAAAACACATAAAATTTCCACATCAATAAGTAAATGAGAAAAAAAACAGTGAATACATTTGATAACTTTAATTGTTGAGATGCTGGAAAGATCTAGTCTGAGTGGATGTATGAATTAATGCAAATTTCACTGGAGGTAATACCAAAATTCTAAATGTCCATATTCTTATTATTGCTGTTGTTTTGGGGGCAACACCCAAAAATGCTCCAGTGCTATTCTGGCTCTATACTCAGGAATTACTCTTGGTGATGCTTGGGGGACTGTATGGGATTCTGACTATCAGAGCAAGATTGACTGCATGCAACGCAAATGTTCTACCGGCTAGACTATAGCTCCAGCCCCTAAGTACAAATATTCTTTCACTCAGAATTCCACCTGTATTGATCCATATAATTATGTAAAAAATTATGCATGAGAAAATCTGTTACATAATTTTTTTTTTTTCATTTTGGGTCACACCTGGCAATACTCAGGGGTTACTCCTGGCTCTTTGCTCAAGAATTACTCCTGGCAGTGCTGGGGGACCATATGGGATGCCAGGGATCGAACCCAGGTCGGCTACGTGCAAGGCAAATGCCCTACCCGCTGTGCTATCGCTCTGGCCCCCATAATTATTTAAATAGCCAGTTCTCTGTTAAATTTAAAGGAAATAAATAGTATGTGAAACTATTCCTTGAAATTATTTATTTTAACCACTAGGTGTCAGAATTGTTTCACAGATATAAAAAGCCCTGATTTAATAGACTTTCGAAGGTTGGTTGGAAAGAACTTTCTATAGTTCTTCACCTTAAAATTTTTGATACTTAGAGTTGTAAAAACCAAAAAGAAAAAGAAACTACTGATTCTTGCACACAGAAAATCAAGGTTTGATCCCTGGCACCAAACATGGTTCTCCAAATGTGACTAGGAATAGTTCTTAAACACAGAGCCAGAAGTAAGCCCTGAGCACTGCTGGGCGCAATAGAACAATCCCCCCAAAATAAATAATGAAAAAACTTGCCACCCATTGAAATTATGAAACAAAATTTTCCATATGACAAAGTATAAAAACAATATTCCATAAAAACAATATTCCATAATATGATCTTATTAAAAAGTTATATTCTAAAATACTTTTCTCATTAAAAACATGTTTCAATGATTATTTATATTTTTCCAAGACTTCAAGACTTTAGATTTAAATGCACTAAATTTGGGCATCCTTATATGGTGTGCTATGAAGTTTCCCCAAGGAAGTCAGATTTCAAAGAATTTCACCTTTGATATACTTATTAATACATAAAAGTTTGGCATTTCATTTTGGGGCCCGAGAGATTGCACAGGGATTAGGCACGTGCAGGCAGCCCACCCTATTCCTTCCTCTGCATAACATGTCTGAGCACTGCCAGGTTTAAAACCTGAGTACAGTTAGGTGAGTGCCCCCCCATTGAAAAACAAAGAAACCTTCCAAATAGGCAGATCCAGAGGGCACTGGAGAAGTGAACGGAGAGTGCTTCTGATATGTCTTTAGTATGATTCCTGTCTATGACACTTTGGAAGCATTGCTAAGTTTTCTTGGCAGTATCAGTGACTTTGATCCAAATGAAAAATTCAGTGACATCTGTTGAAACAAAAACAAATACATAAACACAGAAAGACAAGACTACCAGTCTTTTGATATGTAATAGACAATAGCAGCATTTTTAGGTAAAACAAGATCATTTTTGTCTTCTTCACTGTTTTTCTCTTTGGAGTATCTTAAAGATTTGATCTCTTGACAACATTTACACTCACACATACTTTTCTTCTCTGAGTAATAAACTCAATTGCGTTCATTCTTCTTTCACATGTTTTTGGGTTTCTTTTTGTTTATTTTGGTGTTGGAGTCATATCTGGTTTTGCTCAGTGTCACTATTAGCAGTGCTCATAGGTCTATGCAGGACTGAGGTTCAGACCTGGGACTCCTGCATGTACTCAGCCCATTTAGCTATGTCTCCACCCCCAACTATTTTTCACATTTTGGGGGGGTGCAGGAGGGCCACAACCAGCATTGGTCAGGGATTACTTTGGCTCTGTGCTCAGGGATCACTGCTGGTAGGGTTCAGGAAACCATATGGGGTGCCAACAAGGCAAGTGCCCTACCTTCTGTACTCCAGCCCCTTTATCACAATTTTTTTTCACTTGATCACTTGACTTCCGTAGACCATAGATTACTGGAGCGGGTACCAGTAACATCTCAATATGTCCTGTCACATGCTGAGATAGCCCAAGGGCATCTGCCCACTCCAGGAACATAAAGAGCCTCAAACCATTCCATCAAGTCATGGGAATGAGGTCTATAATTGCTGGTATTTGGCATGTCAAATATGACATGGGTAGCTTGCCAGGCTTTGCCATGCGGGTGGAATAATCTAGTCACCTCAAGACTGGAGCATTTATTGATGAACTGCGCGGTCCATTTTTTTTACCTTTTTTAAAAGGATTTTATTATATCACCGTGAGATATACAATTACAAAGATGTTCATATTTGGATTTTGGTCATACAGTGTTCCAGCACCCATCCCTCCACCAGTGCCCATCTCCCACCACCAACATCCCTGGTTCACTCCCCACCCCGCCCGCCTCCATGGCAGGTTATTTCTTTCCCTTTCTCTCTATCTCTTTCTCTTTTCCTTCCCTTCCAGACTGTGGATTACAGTACACACATTAAAGGGTTGTCATGTGTATCTTTTGGCCTGTATTTAATGCTCAGTTCTAGGTTGGTATTAGCACTTTTGACAATTGTTAGCACACTGTTCCAATTTCTGTCTTACCTAGCCTCTGACTCCCACACGTTTGTGATAATTTCCACCTTTGACAAGACCTCCTGATACATGTTTCACTTGACCTTGGATATTGGTATCATAATATGTACATATATATTTATGCCATGCAAATAAATGCAGTCATTCTGTATCTGTCTCTCTCCTTCTGGCTAATTTCACTCAACATAATCTTCTCCATGTCCATCCATTTATAGGCAAATTTTATAACTTCATTTTTCCTAACAGCTGCATAGTATTCCATTGTGTAGATGTACCAAAGCTTCTTTATCCAGTCATCAATTCTCGGACACTCTGGTTGCTTCCAGATTCTGGCTATTGTGAATAATGCTGCTATGAACATAAAAGTAGGGATGGTGTTTCCGCTGCGTATTTTTGGTTTCCCAGAGTAGATTCCCAGGAGTGGTATGGCTGGGTCAAATGGGAGTTCAATTTCTAGTCTTTGGAGGAATGTCCATATTGTTTTTCCAGAAAGGCTGTACCAGCCGGCATTCCCACCAACAATGGATGAGTGTCCCCTTTTCCCCACATCCATGCCAGCATTTGTTCTTGCTCTTTTGGTTTATCACAATTTTTTTTCTTCAAATTTTATTACACATACAATTGCAAGATGCTCATGCCAAGTTTTGGTTCTACAGTGTTCCAACAACCATCCCTCCACCCGAACCCATCTCCCATCACCAATGCCCCCCCATATCCCTCCCCCACACACACACCTCAACTGCTTGGTGGGTTCTGTATGTCTTTTCTCTCCTCTCTATCTCTCTCCTACCCTACCTACACATCGTACAATGCAGTACATTAAAGAACATAACTTTTTCCATTAGTTTGATGGACCGTGCGGCCACCTTGCGGCTGCGTGACTTAGGGGCCTCATGGTCAGCTTCCAGATAGCTGAATATGGCGGCTAATGTGATGGGCGAGTCTCATCCGGCTGCTTCCGGGACCCCCAGAGGTGATGAGCCCACTCCCAAAACCCATCTGTCCACCTGGGGGCCCCATGGTCAGCTGAGCCTGGGGTGAGTTGAGTTTCAGCTTCCCCAGCTGCGCCTGAAGCTCTGCATGCTATGGCTGGTCACCTCAGGGCAACACCGGGCTCAGACAAAATGGACGGGGGGGAAGGGCCGACCCGGCTCCATCTGACAAATTCCTGGTGATTCCCACTTCTGGGAGCTGCCTACCTGGGCTCGAACTTCGTTTTGCTCTGTTAATCTGGTCTTGAGGTAGCATCCCTACCGGGCAAGTTGATCTGCTGCAGTGTCCGGACAGCAAATATGGCGGCTAATGTGGTGGGCGAAGTCTCATCCGGCTGCTTCCAGGACCCCCAGAAGTGATGGGTCCACTCCCAAAACCCATCTGTCCACCTGGGGGTCCCATGGTCAGCTGAGCCTGGGGAGAGCCGAGTTCCAGCTTCTCCAGCTGCATCTGAGGCTCTGCATGCTATGGCTGGTCGCCCCAGGGCAGCTCCTGGGCGGGGTCACCGGGCTCAGACAAAATGGAGGGGAGAAGGGCCAGCCCCGGCTCCATCTGATGAATTCCCCGGTGATTCCCGCTTCTGGGAGCTGCCTACCTGGGCTCGAACTCATTTTGCTCTGTTAATCTGGTCTTGAGGTAGCATCCCTCCCGGGCAGGTTGATCTGCTACAGTGTCTGGACAGCGAATATGGCGGCTAATGTGGTGGGCGAGTCTCATCCGGCTGCTTCCGGGACCCCACAGAAGTGATGGGCACACTCCCAAAACCCATCTGTCCACCTGGGGGCCCCATGGTCAGCTGAGCCTGGGGAGAGCCAAGTTCCAGCTTCCCCAGCCACCTGGTTTATCACAATTTTTAAGGACAAGAAAATTTCATTTAAGTTGAATCATATATAATTCTCATCTATCACAAGGTGTTGGGACTTCCTTAATTCCTGCTCCGTTCCCTGTTATAGCTAATCTAATTCCACAGGCCTTGGGGTTCTACCTTGAGAAAATTTATCATTCTGTCCCTGCAAATCTTGGTTTTCTGCACTTCAGTGTCTGACAATTTATATAGGCTGGTAGGGAAAAATGCCCAGCATTTAATGCTTTCCATTGCTAAGCCATCATCCCCTTGGGTCATATTTTCTTCTATCAATGTTATTCCCCAAACCAAGGAGCTCAAAATCTATAGAATGATCCCATCAGAAAGTCAACAGCTACCACATTTTACCCCTTTTTCTGCTCAAATGTTAGGGATATAATTATACTAAATTTGCAGTACTAAAATACCAAATACAATTCATCTTCTCTCTCTAATCTACTTATTATCAAAACAGCTTAAAACTGGCTTTCTGTCTTGCAATTTGTTTTTCCTGTGGGAGGAATTGTTTGTCAACTGTTTAATGAGTCTTAGAACCAGCTATTTCCTTTTGACCTGGAAAACAGTTTATTTTCTTCTTGAATAGTTGATCCCAGAATAATTACATAATAACAATCAAGTGATATGGTTTTAATTTTTTTTTTTACTTTTTCTTTGGGTCACACCTGGCAATGCTCAGGGGTTACTCCTGGCTCTGCACTCAGGAATTACTCCTGGTGGTATTCAGGGGACCATATGGGATGCCGGGAATAGAACCCAGGCCGGCACAGGCTGGCCGCGGGCAAGGCAAACGCCCTACCCGCTGGGCTATCTCTCTGGTCCCCAGTTATAATTATTTTGAATATACTTGTATACACCTGTTCTGCAGAGCCATGTAACAAACTTAACTACTACATATTTCTGAATAATTTTATTGCAAATGTATTTAACTTCTATTCCAAACTGTTATGTTCATTCTTTGGTTTAATTCTCTAATAACATCAGCAGCCACTCACAATACAACCAAAATTAGAGTAAGTTCTGCTCCCAGTCTAAGCCCAGATTTTTCTCCCCACCCACCCCAAACTTAAACACATTTAGCACTAAATATTCAGCACTTTGAACATAACTAGGATCATGGGAGACATTTTTCTAAAAGGAAGCAAGAACTCAAATACCTCTTCAAAGCTTAAAAACAAGACTGCCAACTATTTAAAATTTAATCAAATTAACTTTTATTTATTTTTTTTTTTTTTTTTGCTTTTTGGGTCACACCCGGCGATGCTCAGGGGCTACTCCTGGCTCTGCACTCAGGAATTACTCCTGGCGGTGGTCGGGGGACCATATGGGATGCCGGGGATCGAACCCAGGCCGGCATTAGCCGGCCGCGTGCAAGGCAAACGCCCTACCCGCTGGGCTATCGCTCCGGCCCCCAAATTAACTTTTTAAAACACAATTGTCTACCTGCATTTGTTGTAATGCTTTATTAGTCTTTTATTGTCATATAATGGATCAGCCCCATAGAATCTCAAAACAGTAATAAATTGTTTCATACCATTCACATGGGTCAGAAAATTGGAGGTGGGTCAGAGTGATAGTATAGCAGATAGGGCACTTGCCTTACATGCAGCTGGCCCAGATTCAATCACCGGCATCCCATATGGAACCCCAAGTAGGAGTCATTTCTGAGTGCAGAGTCAGGAGTAACTTCTGAGCACAATTGAATGTGGTCCAAAAACAAAAGGAAAACTATATGCAATTAAGTTGGGTGATTTTGACTTGGGCCCTCAATCAGATAACAATAAAGATGTTTGACTGGGGTCAAGAAAATCTGCTTCTAAAATGGAGCTCTTGAGGCCGGGAGTGATAGCACAGTGGATAGGTCGTTTGCCTTGCAGGTGGCCGAGCCTGATTCAATCCCCAGCATCCCATATGGTCCCCAAACACTGCCAGGAATAATTCTTGAGCGCAGAGCCAGGAGTAACTCCTGAGCATAGCCAGGTATGACCCAAAATAAACCTCTTAGAAGATTAATAAATTGGAATTCACTATTGATATGAGGCCTCAGTTCCTCTTATGTTTATTTTTATTTACTTTAAATTTTATTTCTTCCTCCTCCTCCTCACTTCTTCCTCTCTCTCTCTCTCTCTCTCTCTCTCTCTCTGTCCGTTCTCTTATACATTGTGGCTTGCAATACACACATTTAGGGGTTATCATATATATCACTTCGCCTATATTCAATGCTCAATTCTAATCTGGCATTACCATTTCCAACAATTATTAGCACACTGGTCCCTTCTCTATCTTACCTAACCTCTGACTCCACACACTTGCAGTAGATTCCAACTACTGACAAATCCTCCTGGTCCATGTTTTGCCTACTGTGTATCCCCTCACAACTTGACAGCTGATTTCTACTAGAGGTGACTCAACACAGAGAGGCAAAAGTCTGTCTTTTAATCTTTTGATTTAAAGAACTATGACCTCAGACATCACACACCATCATTTCTACAAAATCTTTTTTTTGGTAACATAGCACTGACCAGTGTGGGATGGGAGTCTGCAAGATATGAACACCAAGAAGCAAGGATGACTGGGGAGTCATCTGAGAAGTTAGCTACCACATTTGTCACACCATGTCTTTCATCAGCTATCTCTTGAATAGTGTCGACCAATTCTGTCACTAAAAAGGTGCTGCTTCTATTTATTGAATTTGCATTATTCCACATTATACTTGAGATAGATTGTTAAGTGACAAAACACTGAGTCTAGACAGTACTTCATTAAGATGGCTGCATTCTTTGGATTCCTTATCCTGTAGTTCAAGTCATTCGAAATTCATCTTGTTGAGTACTTATAGAAAGAAACTGAATCTTGACATTTTCCAACCAGCCTAATGGCAGATACCTTCTTGTCTTAGAAGTCTGCTACCAAGTTGGAACTTTTCTACTTTGTCTACTTTGTTTTTGTGTTAAATAAGACCACAGTCCAGCATTTCTTCTCTATATTTTTATTTTGAATCTTTAACACTCAATCACTTCCATTTAAATTGGTTATCCAAGCAGCTAATAACTGGTTATATTTTGGATCTGCCCAACCTTTGCAACCAGTCTCTATTAAAGCTGATTCTCAGGTGTTTCAATGGACAGTGGCTCTCCCTGTGCAGGCACACCATATTCTTCACTCTTACCATGTGGGAGGTCTGCCTTCATGCAATTAGAAAAATCTAGATTTCTGATGCCAAGGGTTAGAGCCTCATGGATTTAATTGCAGTGATATGCATCCACTATTTTATTTTTGATCAGTGGCATTTTGGTCACTGTTCAATCAGGTTACTAAGCAGCACAATGAGTACTCATGGTTTTTCGTTTTGTTTTTTCTTGGGTCTTTTTTTTTTCTTTTGCTTATTGGGTCACACCCAGCAATGCTCAGGAATTACTCCTGGAGGTGCTTAGGGGATCATATGGGGTGCCAGGGATCGAACCCAGGTTGGTCGCATGCAAGGCAAATGCTCTACCCACTGTGCTATCACTCCGGTCTGGGTCTTTATTTATTTTTTGGGGGAACATATGAATTGTTCTGTATAAGAACGAGTGAATCTCTCTTGATCTCTGATGATCACTGTATCATTGTATCACTGTCTTCCCATTGTTCATCGATTTGCTCGAGCAGGCCCCAGTAACATCTCCATATGTCCTGTCTCATGCTAGTAAGCCCAAGGGCATCTGCCTGCTCCAGGAACATAAAGAGCCTCAATCCATTCCGGAATGAGGTCTATAATTGTTACTGGTATTTGGCATATAAAATACAACACGGGTAGCTTGCCAGGCTCTGCCGTGCAGGTAGCATACTCTTGCAGTTATCTCTAAGTCCAGCATTTAATGATGAACTGTGCAGCCGCTTGCAGCCACGCGAGCCGGACTGTGATAGGCTGGTCTGCTGGGTGGAGTTCTGACGAGAGAGAAGTCCGGATGTGGAGAATGGAGGCCCTCATGGAGTGGGGGGTCATCTGGCTTGTTGCAAGGCTCTGCTGGGCTGGCAGGCCAGGGCTAGAACCCGCCATCTCTCCTGGGCTCCTTGTGAGCGGCTGGGCACAGGGAGAGCCAGTAGCAGCTCTGCCCCATGTCTGTCTCTGGATCAGCATACCTGGGCCAGATTAAAAAAAGACTGCAGCAGGATGGATTTCGATGAGCCGGACTGTGATAGGCTGGTCTGCTGGGTGGAGTTCTAACAAGAGAGAAGTCCGGATGTGGAGAATGGAGGCTCTCATGGAGTGGGGGTCATGGAGTAAGGGATTCAGGTAAGAAGGAAAATATCAGAGCCTCTCTCTGTCCGAGCCACATAGGGTCTCTGCAGAGGGTCAGCTGCTACGTCTGTGCAGTGTTGCTGGTTCCCTGACTTGCCTTGGTTTTACAGATGTGAAAGCAGTCACAGAAGATACAGGAAGAAATGGGCATGTGATGAAATTTTCCAGAATTCCTACAAACCAGGAATCAGAGGAATGCTCCTTTTTGTGAGGGGAGGGGAGATCCCAAGCAGTACTCAAAAGTCCTAGGGGTCCAAATGGCAATTCTTGGCCCACTGGGCTGTTGGTTCAGTGCAAGAGCCAGAAGATGCATCAGTTGGCACACCAGGCGGTGCTCAGAGGCCATATGGAGCTGGGGATCAAACCCAAGCCAGACACACGCACCCCAACCCCCATACTCTCCCAGGAGAGTACTTTGGAGTTTTCTTCTTCCTCATAAAACTTCCTGCTTTACTAAGTGCCAAGAAATAAGGGCCAATTTATATATTTATAAAAAGCTGATAAAAAAGATCCTTCTTAGCTACTTCACACAAGAATAGGCACGGGCCAGACATGGCAGGACTTGACTTTGCTGACTGCTGTTCTAGCATGGAGCTTCTTACCCTCTCCCCACTCTCAGCCCCTTATGAGCATGGATGAGCCCAGCCAGAAACCCCTCAGATTTGGGCTGGAGTGGTAGGAGAGGTGACAGGGAGTTTGTCTTAGAGACAGTCGATCTGGATTTGACCCTTGGCATCCCAATGGTCAGCCAAGCACACCAGAGTAAGCCCTGAGATCACGGGGCGTGCCCCCAAAACAAAATAAAAACAAGAACAGAAAAATAAAGGAAAACCTCAGATTCATTACATTATGTATTCACAGAAACCTTTTACTATTGCCAAAACGTCTGTGACCATTACATTCACTATGGGGCCTCTGTGGGGCCGCAGTTTAAAAGCACGGCTCTGGGGGCCAGAGCAATAGTACAGTGGAGAAGGAATTTTCCGTGCATTTAGCCGATTTGGATTTGATCCCTGGCATCTCATATGGTCCCCTGAGCACCACCAGGAGTAATTTCTAAGTGGAGAGGCAGGAGTAACCCCTGAGCATCACCGGTATGATACAAAAGCCAAAAAAAAAAAAAAAAAAAAACAAAACAAAAAAACAAAACCCCACAAAGTTGTTTCTGTGCCTTTTCGGTTTCTGTTTGTTTGGGGGCCACACCTGGCAGAGCTAAGGGGATCGTGTGTAGTGGCAGGGATTGAACCCTGGTCAGTCACATGCAGGGCAAGCACCCAACCCGCATCATCTTTCTTGTGCAAGAAAGTAAATTATAGCTGGAAAAGTAGCACAGGGCTTAAGGCACTTGTGGCCGACTCTAGCTTTATTCCCAGCACCACCAAATGCACAGTTGGGGTTCACACACAAACACACACACACACACACACACACACACAAAACCCCTCACTGAACGGCCTGGGAGCATCACATCCTCTCGCCTACCGAAGTCCCTTTCTTTGCTCCTGCGCTGCACTCCCCGGGTTATCAGGAGACCACCCAGTTTCCATGGAGGAGGCTCGTGTCCAAGGGGACTATCCCCTGGACGAGAGGAAGTTGACTTTGGCCCAGGTCTCAATGGGGCTTGTTTGCTTATATTCAGGCGGGGTGACACGCTGCTGCTGCCAGACCACCACTGCTTGTTGGAGGAAGAAAAGCCAAAAAAGAATTTCCTTTTTCCAAATTGGGCTCCTCAGACACTATACGCAATTCTCGAACAACTCTGCTTCGTTTGTGTTTAGTGCTCTCATGCTGTCTAAGGAGCTGGCCCCAGATCTCCTTCCAGTTTGCCTTATTTATTTTTGCAGGGAGCACACCAGGCAGGGCTTACTTCTGACTTTGTGCTCAGGAGTCACTCCTGGCAGGGCTCAGGGGATCGCACGGCACGCCAGGGACCAAGTTCAGATTAGCAGCATACAAGGCGAGTGCCTCAGCCCTGTGCTATCTCTTCGGTCCCCCTCCCCATGCCCCCCCTTTTTTAAGGTTTTAATTGTGTCCCCACCCCGTGCTGCTCTGATTTCTATATCACATTGAAAGAATGGCCCCTCACCCACAGAACACAAAGACAGGAACCAGAGGTAGCTGGTAAAATGCCAGAGGTAACTAATAAAATGATGGCTCAACTGAAAGTAATTGATAAAATGATGGCTTGATAAGAGCACAGCAGGAAGGGCCTTAAGCATAATTCCAGGGAGGGCTATAAGGCAAACATTCCCGAGAGGTTGCATCTGATGTCCCCCTCTGTATTTGGTATGATACGTGACTGGGCCCATGCCATGCCAAATATGGAAAGAAGTATTAGACACACTCAGATTGGTGGGTGATGGTTACCTGGTGCAGAGTGATTGGTTGCCTCGCGCCGCAGACCTTGATGTAATATTTTAAACCTATTGGATAGTTATGCGCGGGCTTTTCTGTAGCGCGGGAATTATTCCTTAAAAGATCATCCCTGGAAGGGCTCGGGGTTCTTAGCCACTGACCGCTTGGGGTCACGCTATGAGCCCGAGTATACTCGCTTATTAATAAAACCCTTGCTTTTGCATAGGACTTGGTCTCTCAGAGTTTTCCTTGGTAGGTGCGGCGTTCCTAGGCTCCCAGTCAGTCACCCCACCGGGTGGCCAACCCTTACATTTGGGGGCTCGTCCGGGATCCGGGAGCCAAGGACCCCGCCTGCCTCGAGGACCCTGACAAGATCATCCTGGGTAAGTGGACGTCCTTTAAAACTGCGATCGCTAAATTTGTATTTGGGTGCCAGCTGGCTTTTGGAGTGACTGCTGGATCGGGAAGTTGGTAGGGGCGTGAGCCTCACCTACTCTCTCCCCAGCTGTGGTGGATAGACGTGTCCTAGAACCACAGGTCACAGCCCTGGGGGACGCCCCGGTGGTGGTGGAGACCCGGGGACGCCCGGACTTCTCCGTTTGGCGGAAGGAAGGCATTGCTGCTTCCTTCCATTTGTTAGTGAAATTTGTATTTGGGTGCCAGCTGGCTTTTTGGAGTGTGACTGAGACTTGAACCAACCCCCTAGACCCTTGCCCTTGTCGTGTTTGTGGAGAACTCGTTTAGGTGTATTATTGTCGTTCAGTGTTCTTCTGTCTCTTCTGACTTTCTTACTGTACCCTGAATTTCTCTCTCCTGCCTCACTGGCCATGGGGCAGACTCCTTCTACTCCTCTTTCTCTGACCTTTTATTCAGCAGAATGGCTGACTCCGTCTGGGGGAAGGAGACACGAATGCCTCCTTCCTCCTTCCAAGTCGAGAGTGAGAGAAGTCCGGGTTCGAGTCCCGGCCTCAGGGTGAGTCCTGAGAAGACCTAGGTTTGTAACCCAGAAACAGCAGGTTGGCGCCCAACACCGAGGATTCTCTTGAGCTCATCACGGCAGTCTAAGAAAACCTGTTCGAACAAAAATTCCAAATCCGGATTGTGAGAGTGGTGAGTGTGGGGTGAGTCTGAGTGAAAGGAGGACCGGTCCGTGTGATTAAAAAAAAGTGTGAAACTGTGTGAAGTAACCTCTGTCCTATTTGTAATTGTGACCTGTGTATGTTTGGTTATTAACATCATGTACCGCAAGGAATTACATTTCTCTCCCCTTCCCGCCTCATATAAGCTACCAGTGAGGCCCACCTACATTATTTTGGCTACTGCAGCAGAACATTGCAGTGAGTGGCTGGGAGGAGTTCCACCAGAAGGAGGTAATCAGTGAAAATCTGCAGAGAAGGTATGCTGCTCCCTCGGAAATCTCCAGGGGGAACAGGGGAGGAATGTTATAACCTTGTGTGAGTGTGTGTGCATATGAGCACCCTGATAGGCGTGAGTCTGTGGCTCCACGACCGGCACCCTTAAGGTCCCACAAAGGTTACGGAGCTCGAGTGGGCTGTCTGCTACGAAGAACATATGGTCTATGGTGGCGCTGACCTAGTGATCACAAGGTCACAACTGTTGAGTCCACTATGGCTAAGTTCTTCACCGATAGACAAGCAACTAAATGGTCTCTGTAAATTGGTACCCCCTCCTTTGTCTGTCTCGGCGTCACCTATCACTATGGGAGGAACGGGAGGAAACTCAATAGTGAAAGAATCTAGACCAAATTTCAGCAGTCCTTTTCCCTCTCTCCCCTTACTAGTGAGAGAAATGGCTAGAGCACACCTGGAGGTCAATTAGAATGTAAAGGAGGTCTCTAGCAGCTTTTGCCCCAGGCAAAGAAAAAAAAAAAGGGTAAAAAGACTAGGAAGAAAAACCTCTCACCAAGACAGAAAGTCACATAATCTAGTAAGAGATGCAGCAAATATCAGCAAGGCCACAGAAGGTAGCAAGCAAGCAAGACAGAACTTTTCTTCTCCCGATCTCTTGGAAGCCCATGGCAGGTTAGGTCCAGCTCCACACACAGGTTGTGGTCCTGGTGGATGCCGGGAGGGCCCCAGGGACGCCTGTAGTAATGCAGAGATCACTGATCAAGAGGTCCACAGCATGATAATTCTCTGAACTAGTGGCCAGCATGTGAGGGGGTTAGAGTCCCCTCTGGAGTGGCCAGTATGGGAGGGGTTAGAGTCCCCCTTGGGTTGCTTGTTAAAACAGTGACCTCCAAAGCGTCTTAAGGATCTTTGTAATAACACATGGCCTGAGTATATATATCTAACATCCAGGCCTTCATGGTATTGTACCAAGCTTTGCAAAGAAAAGAAAAATGTCAGATTTGCTGTATGTGTGTCTTGAAAGTAAAGGAACCAGAACAGGACCCCACACCAACTGCACAGGCAGGGAACAGAGACTGGTGCAGCTGAAAAACTGGAAAAGGCGAGGTCCAAACCGGTGGAGCAGGGCTATTTGCCCTGGGGGGACTGCCCTTCCTTTCTCAGTCTCTCAGTTTCCTCTACCCTTCCAAAAGGGTCAAATCATAACTAAAGATCAATCAATCAACTGTATATGTATGTGTGTGCGTGTGTGGTGGCCATCAATTGTTTGCAGTTGTCTTGTCTGTGTGAAACGTTAAAGTGCTAAATGAAACCAAGTTGAAATCAAAAGCAAATTGCTGAGCCAGGGATAGGCAATGTGTTCCAAACTGAGTGTTAAGCAGGAGAAATTGACATGTTCAATCTAAATCTTATGGTAAAAAGTTAAAAGGTCTAATTGTAAAACCTTTTAAGTGTTCCTGATCCCTGAAATTCTCTCTGCTCCTGAACTTGTGCTGTTTAGAGAGGGTGGGAGCTAGAGCCAGAGTCAGCAAAGAAATAAGAACTTTGTAAGATAGTGCAGAGCTTTACCTCATAAGTTTAGGCTAAATTCTAATGAGAAATTAGGCCGCTTTTGAAAATTAACTAAGGTACAAAACTGTTGCAATTAAATCAAAGAAGGTCTTGTGTTTCATGAAAAATTGGTAGTTCAAAGGTTTTTTATGTTGGTACATATTCGTTTTATTTCTGCAATAGGGTAATCACCTCAGCCTGATAAATCTGGTAAAATTCCAAAGTAGCCCTTGCTGGAAAAAAAAAAAAAAAGGTGAATCTCTTTAATATTCAAGTTGCTAAAAATGTTGGTTTAAATTTTGTGGCTTCTAAACATGAAAGATTAAAATAACTGTAGGAAGTAAATGATAGCAATCAGTTTTTCTTTTTCAGACTTTGTTTTTAGTCTGCCCGGTATGTGCTATTATTGAGATAGTCTTAATACATGTGAGCTTTGCCAACAGGCATCAACCTAGTCTTTACCTTGAAAGTCTTAGTTATTCACAAGTGTGAAATCTTTACTGTTACTTGGTAGCAATCTTTTGGGTATTTTAACTTTGCATTGTTTGTGTTCCTAAAAACTGGAATTCTAAAGATAAAATTTTAAATGTTTTCTGGATAATTTCTAATATAAAGTGAACCTTTGCCAAGCATAAATTTAAAAGAACTTTAATTGTGAGCGTCTCAGCCTCTTGAATATGTATGGAACTAATTTAATGTTTTAAAGTAGTTTTTGCTATGCTAGATAAGATAATAATTAGCAACCTGTTTCTAAATTTGGGAAATTAATTTGTATTGAGCTCTGTAAAATAAGGAAGTTAATACCTTTAGGGTGTAACTATAAGAAGTCTAGATAATGCATTTTAAGTAACAGAAAGATAATGGATGGAGATGTCTGTGGGAAAAAGGAAGGAATTCTGTTAAAGTAAAGGCTTGTTTTTACAGGAAAGTTACAGGAAAGAATGAATGTACAGGAATGTGTAGAAGGTCTGAGAATGTTAGTAAATAAACTAAGAAACTCTTTTCTAAAGAATTGTTCTAGTACCTATTTGGTAAAATCTATGGAAAAGATATTAGACAAACGGTATGAACTCCTGTTACAGTGCTCCTAAAAATTGGTAATTAGGGTTTTGACATGGAATCAAATGAGTTAGGATACTGCTAAACTGTCTGCTCTATTTCAACAGGACTTTGTGTTTCTTTTAAGCAGTTCCAACAGCATATTGGCGTATTGTACTTCGTTGTGAGTAAAAGTGTAATGTGTGCTTTTCTCTCTTTACACCTTCAGTATGTTTTTAATGGTTTATGGCACTGTGTTGGTTTGCATAAACTCAAACAAAATATTTCCTCTCTGTAATTGGGCCTAGCCCTTTCGCAGGACAGAAAAGGCAGTATGGGACCCCAAGGCCCTCTTCCAGGGAAAATAGAAGTCAAAGGGATTGGTCTAAGTGACAGGAGCAGGTAGTTACAAACCTCAGGGGAGACCCTAAAGGCAGGCCAGCTCAAGGATCATCTCTGCTGTGAAGAACGAGGAATCTGCCAATCTGTGGTGACTGACAATTGCCTGGGCCATGCAACAAGAACAGCTGCTGCAGAAGGGAATGGCTTCAGCCCCAAAGAGGGATGTTGTCACACTCTGCTCAACCCAGTGGAAGAGGCCCAAGGTCACCTGTAGCTCATCATGGATCTTCAAGTTATGGCCAAGCCTGGGGGTAGCCCTGACGTGACAGGTAAAGACATTAAAATACCATAATTGGTGTTTGCCTACTCTGCCTCAGCCAATTCCCAGAACTTCTTAGTAGTAAGGGGTACCCTAAGTGGAGAGTTCTCCAGTCTTGCTGTGTTTATGCAAAAGAACCAGTCAGGTTTATAAAGTCATTTGGCAAATTTAAAGCGAAGGTGGAGAGAAAATCATATTTCTATAACTTTTGTAAAGATCAAATTCTAGCTCTACAAAAAGGCAATTAAATAAATGTATATATCCAGATAGACTTAATTTAAAAGGTACCCCTTGGATAATCCAGATAAAACTTGTTTTACTAACCATAGGTAATCAGCCTAGTCTAAAAGGGAACTCAGGTTATGCATGACTTCAGTCCAACCAGGAACATCAGCTAAAAGGCAAACGTACTCTATAGAACAAGGGTTTTCAAGTTAGCATCCAAATTGGTTAAATGTTTATTCTTAGTTCTATGAGTACACAGTCATTTGAAAATTCTAAGATTCATAAGAATTTTAAAAGCTTTTAATGGTACCAATACCTCATCCAGTAACATTAGGGAATAACAATTGTCCACGGGAAGGGACAAAACAGGGCAGTTTAAAGTAACTCAGAACTGTGTTTTATGTGTCATAAATCTTAAGGATCGACAGTTTGACTTTATGCAAAAGTTCAGATGATCAGCGTATAGTCATCTATTGGTTCTAACACATTCAGTAAAAGGGGCAAGGCTTTCTATGTTGTACAAAAAGTCAGAGAGGTGGCTTGGTGTTCCTATAAAAAAATCCGGACACAAAATATTTGCTTCAATTTTGTGTTACCTTAACACTGTGTTTTCTAAAACAGCAAAGTATTCTGCCCCTCACTAGGGCAAAAAGGGACTTTTACTCCTCCAGGGCCTAATCATTTCTAAGTAATGTTCTTAGCCTAATTGATCTGATCTTTTCTTGCAGATAATAATAACCTCAGAAAATCTGATCCATTCATTGCATGGGACCCATTTGAAGATTTCACCCCTTGCACAGGCAGGGTCTACAGTCCCTTTGTCAGCATGAAGCAGCTCCAGAAGATGGACCTTCACCCATTTTTCCTTAAAAATATAAGGCGGTGAAACTTCTTAAAAGAAATATAATGTGAATAGATTGACAGAAAACGGCCCCATAGCAGTGAAGCAACCTAGTCTAAAAAAGTGCTGCTTCTACGCAGACCACTCTGGAATAGTGAAGGAAGCGCGGAGAGGGTGGTTTGAGTCTTGGGGTGCGCAGTCCCCTGATACCTTGTTTTCAGCCCTAGCCGGGCCCCTCATCATATTCTTATTGATTTTAACAGTTGGGCCTTGCCTTCTTGATAGGCTACTTGCATTCATCAGAGACCGGGTGGGTAAAGTCAAGTTGTTAGTACTCAGGCAACAGCATCAGGCCCTATGAAGTAAAGGTCTCTAATGATCTCTAGGATTAGAGAACCCTCCATAAGAAAAGGGGGAATGAAAGAATGGCCCCTCACCCACAGAACACAAAGACAGGAACCAGAGGTAGCTGGTAAAATGCCAGAGGTAACTAATAAAATGATGGCTCAACTGAAAGTAATTGATAAAATGATGGCTTGATAAGAGCACAGCAGGAAGGGCCTTAAGCATAATTCCAGGGAGGGCTATAAGGCAAACATTCCCGAGAGGTTGCATCTGATGTCCCCCTCTGTATTTGGTATGATACGTGACTGGGCCCATGCCATGCCAAATATGGAAAGAAGTATTAGACACACTCAGATTGGTGGGTGATGGTTACCTGGTGCAGAGTGATTGGTTGCCTGCATGCGCAGACCTTGATGTAATATTTTAAACCTATTGGATAGTTATGCGCGGGCTTTTCTGTAGCAGGGAATTATTCCTTAAAAGATCATCCCTGGAAGGGCTCGGGGTTCTTAGCCACTGACCGCTTGGGGTCACGCTATGAGCCCGAGTATACTCGCTTATTAATAAAACCCTTGCTTTTGCATAGGACTTGGTCTCTCAGAGTTTTCCTTGGTAGGTGCGGCGTTCCTAGGCTCCCAGTCAGTCACCCCATCGGGTGGCCAACCCTTACAGGGGACATCATCTCTGATGATGGGATCAAAATTTAAGGAGCACCTGTTTCTGGTGTGGAGATGATCCAGGATTATGTTGCAACTGATGTACAATGGTACTCATACATCGTTTTTATCTTTGCTAGGGCAAAACTACAAGTAATGAGTTTTATGTCATTTAAATTTGTTACAGGTTTTCATGTTCAGGATAAACAATCTTTCGTCCTTGAGTGAAATACTTCTCAATGGTTTAAGGTGATTGTCTTTACCTCTAGACAAGAGTTACATGGAAATTTTTGTGTTGGCAGAAGATAGATCTAAGGATATGTAAAGGAAGGTCTGATGGATACTGCCTGTTAACAGATACACAGGGACCTCTGGCAGAGTGTCTCCCAATAGAGTTAGTATGTAGAAATCCCTAGTGAGACTGTTAATCAAAGCTGCAGGTACCCAGACAAGGCTATCCTAGGTCATTTCTCTGCACATTTCCCTGTTGGCTATAATTAGCCCAAGATGGAGTCTAATGGAAGATGCTTAAAGTTAGGCAAAAACAGGTTTTTCTTGTTCTTCTGTCTGACTCGTCCTTGCCATCCTGGGCTAGTCCGGAAGGCTGCATTAGCAACTGTAACGCGCTCTTTTGTTCATCTCATCTTACCTAGATAGCACCCCCTGCAGGTTTTTGGTTCCTGGTTGTCTCCTTCCTATTATTCCTAAATCCTATTCAATGAATGTGAACTGTCTTTGTAATGTAAACCATGCAAACTTTAAGCTGTATTGCCCTTTGAGATGATGGGATAAGAGAGTTGGGGTCTTGGTGGAGGTGGTCAGTCAGTTCAAGTCAGTCAAATGAGCTAGTTCAAATGAGTGAGCTCAGGTCAGTGAGCTCAGGTCAATCAGCTAAAGTCAGTTAGCTGCAGTTAGTCAGCTGCCAAGATGAGAACTGCTGCCCCTCCGGCTGGTGATCATTAAAAATATTAATGGATATACATCGTGTTCCTGGTGTATCATCTCTGCACCTCCGACCCGACAGGACATTCCTGCATGATTTTTTGGGTGTGAAACACTTCAAAATTGAATAATACAATTTTTCATCAGTAAAAAAACTGAATGAAAAAATGTAAATTTGAAATCAACTGTTTTTCTAATCTGCACCAGCTTCAGCAAAAACCAAATTTTTAAAAAATTTTTATTATACCACCGTGAAATATACAGTTTCAAAAGTGTTCATATTTGGGTTTCAGTCATACAGTAAAAAACAAAATTCAAAAGAAAAAAACACTGTGTCTGATCAGCTATAAACATACTTTCAAAAATGTTTTAAATTAAGAAAAGCTCCACTGCACAAGATCTTCCATTTAGCCCTAAAGCAAGAGTCTTGAATCTGTTCTGAGAGGCAGTTATTAAATTGTTTTAGTAGGGGAGGGACTTGCATGTCATTAAGTATATTTTGTTACCTGTATACAGGATGGATTCAATTTGTAATAGGAAAGATTAACATATCAGTTAATAGTCTATTTTAGAATCCACTTAGCATAGATACAATTTTTTTGTTTTTAAGCCACACCCGTGATGCTCAGGGGGTTATCCCTAGCTCTGCACTCAGGAATCACTGCTGGCAGTGCTCAGGGACAATATGGGATGCCAGGGATTGAACCAGGTTAACCGCATTTAAGCAAAGTGAATTATCTACCTTCCCATATTACTGGCCCCTATCACAGATAAAATTTTATAGTTCTTAGAACTAGTTATGATTCCTAGTTTACTCATCAACTAACCCAAAGACCAAAAAATTAATCCCAAACTGTCCAATGGTGTGTGCTAAACTCTTTAATGTCTCTCAAAAAAGTAGTGTATCAATATGTAAGAGAAGGGAAAGAAAGACAGAGTCAGAGAGGGAGAAGGTGTATAAGTGTGTGTGTGTGTGTGAGAGAGAGAGAGAGAGAGAGAGAGAGAGAGAGAGAGAGAAATTCTGTCATAGAGGCATCTTGGGGAGAGGGGAGGGAATCTAGACACTGTGGGAAATGTGCAATGGTGGAGGGATGGGTGCTAGAACACTGTATGACTCAAACCCAATCATGGACAATTTTGTAACTATATTTCACGGTAGTATAACCGTGATTTGAGGCTCTTCGTATTCCTGAAGCAAGCAAATGCCATTGGGCTACACTGGCGTGTGATAGGGTCAAATGGAAACATTACTGACACCCGCTCAAGCAAATCATCGAATAATGGGATGTCAAGTGATCAAGTGATAATAAAATTAAAATAGCAATAATTTTTTTTTAAAAAAGTGGTGTGTGGGCCAGAGCTATAGTATAGCAGATAGATTATCCATACTGTATCATTGTATCACTGTCTTTCCCATTGTTCATCGATTTGCTTGAGCGGGCACCAGTAACATCTCCGTATGTCCTGTCACAAGCAAGTGTAGCCAAGGGCATCTGCTTGCTCCAGGGACAGGAGGAGCCTCAAACCATTCTTCAGGTCATGGAATTGAGGTTCATGATTGTTACTAGTTTTTGGCATATCAAATAAAACACGGGTAGTTTGCCAGGCTCTGCCGTGTAGATGGTATACTCTCAGTAGAAGGCTCTCATCTTGAGCATTTACTGATGATGTAAAAGGGAAAGATCACGTTTTCTCTTGAGTGGAGCTCTGAAGAACTATGGAGTCTGACCTCATGATGTGTGGGTTGCTCTGGATTCTTGCTAGGCTTACTGGGATGATGGGTATCAGTTAGAACTTGCCTAGAACTGTATACAGTGTATAAATGTGAAAGATCCTGGGAAGGACCTGATCCAAAAATCAGTACTATCTAAGAATGTCGCACGCCACTCTGCGGCCGCACACCGACAGAGCTGTGGGTCTGGCATGGGTCTCACTTCCGGGAAGCGGGCATGGAGGTGGAGGAAAGGGTGGAGGAGCCCAAATCTCGGCTCCAAGTCCAGCCAGCATGGCCCCTCCCACACATGTGTGAGCGAACCCTTGGAGCAATGTTGGACTTGGCCAGGGGCTGTCGAGCCCCCTTACCGGGAGGTCAGCTCCATGGGTTGCTTCCACATGGGGCCGAGTAGCACAGCCACATGCAAGGCAAATGCCCTACCTGCTGTATTATCACTCAAGCCCCTAATATGCCAATTTTTGTAGGATACTTTTACCATGGACAGTTTCAAGCTACCAATATGAGGTGACTGAGTAGGGGAGTTGGGAAGAGGTGGTGAGATAATCTGCAGTACAAAGAGAATGACCTGCTTGCTCCTAGAAAAGTTACTCCTATGTAGAGAGGGAAGGCAGAGAGGGATCCTGTCAGTATGCTCTAGGGTTAAGATACTGCTTATCAATGGAGATGAGACAGACACTCCTTCAGCTTCCATGAGTCCTGTGGTTATATGACTGTGAATTACTTTTTTTTTTTCCCTTTTGAGGTCATACCCAGGGATGCTCAGGGATCATTCCTGGCTCGGCACTCAGGAATTATTCCTGGAAGTGCTTGGGACCAGATGAGATGTTGGGAATAGAACCCTGGTTGGTCATGTACAAGGTAAAGGCCTTTCATGCTGTACTATCACTCCATCCCCTTTGTTTTGTTTTTTATGATAGAAAACCTGATGTAATCTCTTCCAAATTGTTCCTCAAAGTTACTGCAAAAAAGCATTTTTGAAACAAAAGAGTACATTTCGTTATTCTACATTTTTGGTAAAAATGAAGAGGTTTGAGATTAGGATAAACAAGAAAATTTCATAGACAAGCTGTTTCCTCAGCATTAATCTTACGTTGTTGTTTTTTGTATTGGGAGAGAGGAGGTCACAAACGGGGGTTCAGAAGTCACTCCCCAGTGACACCTACTCAGCCAACTAGGCAAGATGGGCGAGATAGTTCAATGCTCAAGCCCAGCAATGTTTAGGATCGAAATTAGACCTTGTGCAGGCAAGTTATGTGCCTCTACTCTATCTCCTTGTCGCGCATGTTTTTAATGGAATACTACAAAAACAATGGTGTGGTCATCTAGTTAACTGCACCTTATGAGGAAGTACGGGATATTGGTTTTACCCATTAGTGATTAATTTATCCATTAAAATTCACTTTAAGCTCATTCACATGCCATGATCCAGAGACACATAAAAAAGATTTCAAGAGATCAACAAACTGCAGATTCTTCCAGACCCTGCACAAGGCTGAGTCAACTGGGGCACCCCAAAGGGGAGCAGGTGAGCCCAGCGCCTGCCCAGAGCCCCAGCAGCCAAAAGCTTCAACACTATACAATCCACCGCAATGATCCTGACCTGACTCCACTGCTCAGAATGAGCTTCATACAAAAAATTATCTGCTGAAAAACTCAGGTATATGGATTTTGTGACTGAAATCACAAAACTTTGAGTTGGAGATGGACTACCTCATCCCATCACCCTATACTTTTTTATAGCAATATAAGAAACAGTTCTTCTCTCCTTCCCATTATTCATATCAGCAAAGACATATGCATTTCTGCTTCATTCAACTGGGTTTTAACTCATTAATGTTAATGTTCATTTTTTCCCCAGATTCAGCCCTGAGAAACTTTCAAGCTGACTCTTATGTAATTGAATAAGTACCCATCATTCTTTGAGTATTTTCTTACCTTCTGAAAGATTAAGTTGTAGTAAGTTTATGTTGTACTTCCCAGAACTAGAATCACTCTTCTCCAAGGAGCTCTGTGTAGAGTGTGTTTTTGAAAATAGATCTTGGATAATGGTTCAAATGATCTCTATTTCTCAATTCTGACTGGTAAATAGTCTTTTCTTAGTCCAGATGGCAGCTTTGGATTAATATTATAATGCAAATAGATTCTGCAATCTAAGGAACAACCAGAAATAGAAGTACAGGAAGCATGGCAGCTATATCCATCCCCAAGGAGCTTTAAGTGACAAAGTTAAGCTCATTCTAGATTTTAAGAAATTTTGAGATAATTTAATGGTCAGGATCACATCCCTTGATAACCTCAAATCCTAAAGAACTGGGGGGTGCGGGTGGATAGTGGAGACAGTACAGTGGGTAGGGCTCGTGCACACAGAAACCCAGGTTTAATCCCTGGCATCTCATATGGTCCTTCCTAAGCCCACCAAGAATGATACCTGAAGCCAGTCAAGTGCAGACCAAAGAACAAAAACAAATAGAAAAATATGGTCCCTCCTGAGCCCGCCAAGAGTGATTGGGCACAGCCCGGGACCGGCTGCAAATCTCCCCACAGGTGTGTGTGTGACCCCTGCGCTCTCCGCGGACCCAAGTTGCACCAGGGAAGAGCGGAAACTCCATCAACGGGAACCAAGGCAAACTGCCTTGGTTTCAACGTGGACCCCTTGGGTGCGGCGCTCCCGGGACCAGCTGCAAATCTCCCCCACAGGTGTGTGTGTGACCCCTGCGTCTCCGCGGACCCAAGTTGCCCCAGGGAAGAGCGGAAACTCCATCAACGGGAACCAAGGCAAACTGCCTTGGTTTCAACGCTGACCCCTTGGGCCCTGCGCTTCCTAGAACATCCCAAAACTCAAAACCACGCAGGCTAGTGCGTCCGCGTAATCCTCTTACTACCTATCTTGCATGAGGTACCAGTGAACCTTGGTTCCTACGTCCTTGCTACCCACCCAAACTCTGCAAACAGACCAGATACCTACTAACTGTACTATCTAGTCACCCAGGACCCCACATTTGCAACCTACAATAGTCATAATGGTAAAGCAAAGCAAAATCCCATCAAGCTCTGTGAGTGAAGTCACTAGTCCAGATGAGCCACGCAATACCAATGAGTTGTATAAACTCTCTGATAAGGAATTTCGGAAAGAAATGTTAAGGATTCATAAGGAATTCAAAGAAGCAATGGAATGCAAACTCAATAAAATACAAGAGGACATGATAGAAGAAGTGAGGAAAATGCAAATGGAAATGACAGATATTAAAAATGAGGTAAATGAAATGAAAAACACAGTGGAAAGTCATCATAGCAGAATAATAGCTACTGAAGAAAGAATTAGTGATCTCGAAGACGAGTTCCAAAGATTCTCTACACAACACCAGAAGATAGAAAAAAAGACTCACAATTACCGAACAGACAACAAGAGATAATCGGGATGAAGCCAGAAGAAACAACATATGGATCATTGGGGTCCCAGAAAAGCAAGAAGAAAACCCTGATGAAGAAGAAACTGTCAAAGCCATCATTGCTGAGAAGTTCCCGGAACTAAAGAACGCTTGCCTCAAGATCCAGGAGGCCCGTAGGATACCTGCTAAAAGAAACCCCAACAAGAATACTCCAAGACACATCTTAATTAAAATGACAAAAACTATAGATAGAGATAGAATACTGAAAGCAGCAAGATCAAAGAAGGAAATCACATACAAAGGAACATCTCTAAGATTTACAGCAGACTTCTCTGATGAAACACTCCGAGCCCGAAAACAATGGTGGGATATTGTGAAAAGGCTCAATGAACTGCAGGCCTCACCAAGAATTCTTTACCCAGCCAGACTCACATTCAGATATGAAGAAAAGATACACAACTTCATGGATAAGCAACAACTCAGGAACTTCATGGACTCAAAAACAACTTTAAAGGGAGTGAGGGGTCTGCTGTAATACGACCAAACCCATAAGCACAACAAACACAAACAGAAAGATGACACAAAATCCGATGACAATAATCTCTCTCAATGTCAATGGTCTAAATGCACCAATTAAGAGACACAGAGTAACAAAATGGATTAAAAAAAGTGAACCCAAAATTCTGCTGTCTACAAGAAACACATCTGAATAATCAGAACACAGACTCAAAGTCAAAGGTTGGAAGACCATTCTCCATGCAAACAACTCCTCCAAAAAGGCTGGTGTGGCCATATTAGTATCAGATAATATAGACTTCAGGCTGAAAAAGGTTAGAAGGGACAACGAAGGCCATTTCTTATTACTTAAGGGGTATGTACACCAGGAAGAAATTACACTAATAAACATATATGCACCCAACGAGGGGCCAGCAAAATACATAAAACAACTGCTAAGAGACCTCAAAGAAGACATTAACAGTAGCACAATAATAGTTGGAGACTTCAACACTGCTCTATCAACGATGGATAGATCAACAAGACTGAAACTCACCAAGGAAATATTGGCCCTGAAGGAAGAAATGGAAGAAAGAGATGTATATAGTGGATATATACAGGGCTTTTCATGCCAAAAAAAGCTGAATACACATTTTGCTCTAGTGCACATGGAACATTCTCCAAGATAGACCATATGCTGAGCCACAAAGCATACCTCAATAAAATCCTCGGGAAAAAGAAGACGGAGGCATCACCTTTCCCAACTTCAACTGTACTACAAGGCAGTAGTAATTAAAACAGCATGGTATTGGAATAAAAAACAGACCTGTGGACCTATGGAATAGAATTGAGTATTCTGACACCAACCAACCTCAAACACATGATCATTTAATCTTTGATAAAGGTGCAACGAGTCTAAAATGGAGTAAGGAAAGCCTCTTCAACAAGTGGTGCTGGGAAAACTGGGCAGCAACATGTAAAAAAATGAATTTGGACCTGTGTCTAACACCATGCACAAAAAATCAGATCAAAATGGATTAAAGATCTCAATATCAGACTTGAATCCATAAAGTACATTGAAGAAAATATAGGAAAAAACCCTCCACGACATTGAAGCTAAAGGCATCTTCAAAGGTGAAACATCACTAACAAAGCAACTAGAAGAAAAGATAAACATATGGGACTACATGAAACTAAAAAGCTTCTGCACCTCAAAAGAAACAGTGACTAAGATACAAAAGCAGTCCACAGAATGGGAAAGAATATTCACCCAATACCCATCTGATAAGGCGTTAATATCCAGGATATATCAGGCACTGGTAGAACTTTACAAGAAGAAAACAAACAACCCCATCAAAAAATGGGGAGAAGAAATGCACAGAAACTTCAGCAAGGAAGAAATTCGAATGGCCAAAAACCATATGAAAAAATGCTCATCATCACTAATCATCAGAGAGATGCAAATCAAAACAACAATGAGATACCACTTTACACCACAGAGACTGGCACATATTCAAAAGAGCAAGAACAACAAGTGCTGGCGTGGATGTGGGGAAAGGGGGACACTCATCCATTGTTGGTGGGAATGCTGGCTGGTACAGCCTTTTTGGAAAACAATATGGACATTCCTCCAAAGACTAGAAATTGAACTCCCATTTGACCCAGCCATACCACTCCTAGGAATCTACTCTGGGAAACCAAAAATACGCAGCGGAAACACCATCCCTACTTTTATGTTCATAGCAGCATTATTCACAATAGCCAGAATCTGGAAGCAACCAGAGTGCCCAAAAATCGATGACTGGATAAAGAAGCTTTGGTACATCTACACAATGGAATACTATGCAGCTGTTAGGAAAAATGAAGTTATAAAATTTGCCTATAAATGGATGGACATGGAGAAGATTATGTTGAGCGAAATTAGCCAGAAGGAGAGAGACAGATACAGAATGACTGCATTTATTTGCATGGCATAAATATATATGTACATATTATGATACCAATATCCAAGGGCAAGTGAAACATATATCAGGAGGTCTTGTCAAAGGTGGAAATTATCACAAACGTGTGGGAGTCAGAGGGTAGGTAAGACAGAAAATGGAACAGTGTGCTAATAATTGTCGAGGGTACTAATGCCAACCCAGAACTGAGCATTAAATAGAGGCAAAAGGATACACATGACAACCTTTTAATGTATGTTCTGTAATCCATAGTCTGGAAGGGAAGGAAAAGAGAAAGAGAGAGAAAGGGAAAGAAATAAAGAACCTGCCATGGAGGTGGGCTGGGGAAGGGGGAGGGAACTGGGGACGTTGGTGGTGGGAGATGGGCACTGGTGGAGGGACCGGGTGCTGGAACACTGTATGACCAAAACCCAAATATGAACTTTTTTAATTGTATATCTTTGTAATTGTAAAAAATAAAAAAAATTTTTTTAAAAAAGAGTGATTGGGCACAGAACTAGAATTAAGCCCTGAAGACAGCCAAGTGTAGCCCCAAAACAAAAACAAAATAGGAAAATAGGAGCTAAGTCTTCTACTTAACTATTTGAGAATTACCAATCACCAAGATCACAGACCACTAGAAAGCTGGCACACTGATATGACGAATCTGGTATGACATCTGATATGACAAATCTGGCACAATGACCTCATTCAGTGCTTTTTGGAGGCAGGTTAGTTTACAACAGTCCAGCAAACAACTAGGATCACTCCTAGAATGAGTCAAGAGGTCTCATTAACACTTCTACAGTAAATCCATGTTTTTCAATTACTTTTCAGTGGTTATTTTATAAGGCTTTAAAATGAGATATTCAGTTTATATATACTCAATTAACATTTCTCAAAATAGTCTACCTTAAAAGATTGAGGAAATGAGGCGAGAAACAGAAACTTGTAAAAATACATCTTTTAATAAACATCAAGAAGTACAGTGCAGTTTTAGTAAAGTTTTACATTGCTGCTTACAACAAACATTACAGTGTATATTTACAAGTAAACTCAGGATTTATTTACTCCCAAAGCTGGATAAACTGTATCTGGAGCATTCATGTCATATTTGTTTTACAAACTGGTTTTTATAAAAGCATCTTAATATTAATAGACTTTTACAATATAAATTTAAAGTGGTGCCGAGCAATAATACAATGAGTAGGGCCCTTGCCTTGCATGCGGCCGACCCAGGCTCAATCACCAGTATCCCATATGGTTCCCGAGCCCACCAAAGAGTGACTCCTGAGTGCATAGCCAGGAGTAAGCCCTGAGCACCACTGGGTGTGGCCCAATCCACCCCCCCATAAAAGATATCCCCCATCACAATGAGAGACCCATGATCACTAAAAGTTACTAAAACAATAATAAATGCTCCTTTTCTTTTGATGGCTTTGAAGAAACTCTGCTGAGCAAATCTGAAATATTAAAGGCAATAAGGAAATAGCTGTTTCTTAAGTGAATTCCTAATAAATACCATTTTGAAGCTACAGTTTAACATTTATATTTATGATCCCATGGTCCAAACACTATCCAATATTAATGGCTAGTCTAATTTTCTTCAACATTGTTATACAAGGAAAAGAGGAATGGTGGAATTCTATATAGACAAATTTAGTGAGAGGATACTGAAATAAATCAGCAAAGGAGACTATTAAAATAATCTTAGTGCCAGAGAGAGTACAGTGAGTAGGGCGCTTACCTTATACACGGTCAACCTGTGTTTGTTCCCCAGCACCCTATATGGTCCCTCAAGTACACCAGGAATCATTCCTGAATGCAGATCCAGGTGTGACCCCTGAGCATCACTGGGTATGAAAGAGAAAAAATAATCTCAATGGGCCAGAGCAATAGCACAGAGTGTAGGGCATTTGCCTTGCATGTGGCTAACCAGGATTTGATCCCCAGCACCACACAGGGTCCCCTGAGCCTTCCAGGAGTGATCCCTGAGCACAGAGCCTGGAGCAAGTCCTGAGCATCACCAGGGATGGCTCAAAAACAAAATTAAAAACTAATAATCTCAAAATTCTACCTGCCATCATCTTGGAAGAATCAAAACTCAACAAACTACATCTGAGAAAAGTTAAAAAGAATGAAAGGAAACCAGAGTCTTTAACTAAAAAGCCATAGTCTTGCATGCTTTCTACTGATGATATTTCAAATTTATACAAGTGGAATTATTTGCTATGTACATAACTAGGATTGGAATTGGGAGGGGGGGTACATCCACAGAACAATCAACCATATGCAAATCTGCAAAAAAGGCATAATAATCTGTTTCCCATGCAATCTGTTCAGGAAATTTGTAATGTTAACAGAATGAAATCCTTATGAACACAGCACTAACTATACCAACTAAGCAGCACAAATTCATCAAGGCAAAGACCAAACATCCCTGAATTCCTAAACTTCATCTCAGAATTATTAGCTCAGCTAAATTTACCCAAGTAGAAAAGATACTTTAAATATTCCTCCCTTTTCTATTTTCAGAGGTGAACAATTTTTCTATTACCTTTGTCCATATATAGTATTTCGACAGCATCTAAAGTAGGCACTTAAAGTAGTGGTTTTCAATCAGGACCACCATCCATTTGAGGCCAGTTTGAGAACTGACAGTTAACCACTGGGTAGAGCAGTGATTTTCAACCTTTTTAACCTATAGACTGCACCAGCCTGGAGACCAACAGTTGAAAACCACTCCTTTAGAGCCTAACTTCTTAAATGGTGGGTCATGACCCCAAATATGGGGTCATGTAACCAAATATGAGGGTTGTTGTAAAATAAGGTTTTTTAAAATTCTCAGAAAATATTTTCTTTGTACACCTATTTAGCATACCAGGTGTCACATAAAAATTGCTTGGACAAAAAGGGGTCACAAGTTGAAAAAAATTTAAGAAGCCCTGCTTTAAAAGGATTTATAACGAATTAAATTCCAAGGTTCTAGAATATTGCTAATATTGTACAAGTCTCTACATTTGAAATATATTACTGGAGCAATAACTGAGAAATTAAGCACAGATACCAATGAAGTCAGATTGTTTTCTTATTAATTTTAATATTAATAGTGGTTTACCTTCCCTATTAAATTTTGTGACTGATCACATCTTCTGCTTTGTCATGCATCCTCTTATAGCACCTACTAAAATGTTGGACAAAAATAAATTCTTAAGGAAATAATCAGTGATGGGGCAGGATCTGAATCAAGGGTGAATGTAGTCATGGCAAAATCATGCCTTACCTTTCACCCATCAGCCAAAAGTTAGAGTGAACCACTAATACTGTCACTGAAGAACAGATGACTGTGTCTGACCATTATTTAAAGAATATTCACCACTAGGTCCTCATTTTTTCTCTCAGTGACTGAAAGATTATAGATGGACACAAATACCACTTAGCATTAGGGGGGAAAGGCTATACTGCCTCAGAGGAAGCACCAGTCATCTAGCACATTTTAACTCCAAATAGCACAGAATCATTAGCTTTTAAAATCCTGTCATATATTACTCATTGCTAGAAAACATTTAAAATGTTAGGCTTACTCTTTATGACATTACATAAAATGCATTTAATTCTTAAACATTGGCATGAGGTAGAAGATAAGGAACTCACAAAAGAAAGTTATCTTCAAATTTTTGGACCTTATTCAATACAAGTAGGTGTGAGAGAAATAAAGTCACAGTCTTAAGCTAACAGACTACTCTTAAATATTACTCTACTGAACATAAATTTCTTATATTTGAAGTAATCTTTTTTCTAACTTAAAGTATTAAAGGGGTAAAAAGGACAATAAACAATCTGATATCCTCAGACTGTATATAATATCTTCTCTTAACCATCATTTTCAACTTTACCATGTTACTCCAAATCACCTCAGTTGAGACAAAAAATTCTATTTAACTGATTAGATACCAATATGAAGGTTAAAAACTCTTCTAGTATAGGAAGCAAGAGAAAAGTAATTCACATTTAATATAAAGTACGTTTCATAAAAACTAGCAGCACTTCATTCTACCAGAACATATAAACTTGGTTTCATTAACTGGTCAGAAATAAAAGGAAAATGTATATAGGTTCAAACAGGTCCTTGTAAAGGGGAAATGTGAGGCTACAGAAGTCTTCCTTAACAACTATTTCCCTATTAGGTAGTATGTGAAACTACTGGAATGTCAATCTCAATGGCAGAGAGACGGGAGCGTGCTGAATATGGCTGTGAGTATGTGTGCATATTGGCAGGATGTGAGTAAAGTGGTTGCCAAAAAGGAGAAGGCAAAGATTTGCATGCACAATACCAAATAAATAGGAGAAGAGAAGTCATAAATAGGCCCCCCAGCACTAGCAATAGTGACATACACTGCATAGTCAAATGTAAAGACTGGCTCAAACTTCTTATTCAGATGGGTGTTATAAAAGATAACCCAGATGGACGGGGAGAGGCTTACAATACCTGCCAGGAAAAAGAACAGCCCAGCCACCAGATGGCAGCCTGCACTATTGACCAGACACTTGGCCAGTTTGACATTGGGCACTGAGGACCTGAAGGCTGTGTTACACATTCCAATTAGGCAGAGCAGCAGGGCCCCATGGCGATCAGGATGCTGAGAGGCAGGGCAAACTGTAGGACCCGCAGGTCCAGCTGGTCAACTGATGAATACCAAGTGGTGTCGTACATCAGGCAGTCACTGCTCCCATCATAGCGGGCACACTTCACCCATAGGCCAGTGTAAACAGTCAGGTTCTTTTCATTTCTGTTGAATGTGATCAGCCGTAATTTTCTCCAGTTGGGCAGTAGAGTCCCCCAAAGAGGCCTGCTACTGAGGCGATTCCACACAGGAAGGAGAGGACTGTGGCTGCATGGACATCTCGACAGCCCATGTTAGGCAGGCTTGTGCAGGACTGTCTGTCGGACTGGGGGGATGACACACAGAGGACAAATCGTGAGGGGACAACAGAAGAATAGAGCAGGAAGTGTGTGCCAAGTGGCAACACTATTAATGCTGAAATATCAAACAGAGAAATTCTTTCCCTTGCTTCCTTTCTGTGCACAACATGAATGTATACAAACACATGTGGCTGTGGCATCAGAGCACAGGTGCAGACATGCGTCTATCACCACCTCACCACCAACTGGGTCATACAGCAAGTGAAATCTAGACATAAGCATTTTTCTTTATAGTACATCAAAGAAACAATCAACATAATTTTAATTCTGTTAACATCACATCGAAATTCTCTCCGTGGGCTCTCTCTACTCATTCACCACACATAAATGAAGCATACCATGTGTCAGCCACTCAGATATCAAGGTATACAACAACCATCAAGGCATACAAACAACACAAACTCAACTTCAGATGAAAAATGACACTTGCACATAGTAGAGGAAAGGGTGGTTCATCAAAGACATAGGTAGAGAGAGAGAGAGAGAGAAGGAGAGAAAGAGAGAGGAGTACTACAGGACAGCATTCGAGCAGACTCTGAGGCAAACTGCTTGAGTTCTAATCCCCACTTCCTCACTCGCCAAACGATTCTACAACCAGTAGTCGCTCTCCTCTGTGTCTCATTCTTGACTGAAAAACTGACAAGTAGTAGTGCCTCTCTCATAGGATCTTCTATGCATGACCAAAATGTCAAGTACTTTCAACATGTCTGGTGCACTATAAGACCAAGGCAAGTAGTAACTGCCTCGCAGCACTCAAAGACCAGTTGAAATTCTTGACATACTGAAGAAGTTCAAAGAACATGTGTTGAATAAATCCTAAAAAGGGAAAATAAAAAAGCAAACTCACCTCATTCTTAAGCCAGGTACACTGGAAAATTAGAAAATGTAAATGGACTGACTCCTCTCCAAAGAACTAATATATAAAGAAGACAGTATCTTTGAAAATATTCTCCTCAATTATCTCATGGATGACTCAAAGTGACATGAGTGCTTTTCAGATCATTATGTCACCGATTATTATACTAATACCGCTCAAACAAGATGAATGCAAAGTTTGAAAGTAACAACCACCTTTCTCTAGAGCTATTTCTAAAGAAAAGAAAAATATAATTCGGTCTCTCATCCAAAATTAAAATGCTGTATTTCCTTTTTGTGTATGACAAATGCTAAAAGCCACTAACTTATTCACCATAAATTTCTTCAAGGGCTTGTCCAAATACCATTACAATATATTTTCTGTCTTCTGTCATATTCACTGATGAGACAATAGATGAGTTAAGAGGTAGTACATTTTAAGTGTATGACAAAAGGAGAAGAATACTCTAAAGTTCAAAGTATACTTATTTTTGGGTCAAAGATAATATAGGGGTTAAGGCACTTGCCAGTTCCCTAATGGAATGGAGATGGCTCTAATCCAATACTGCATATGATCCCTGAGCACTGCCAGGAATGACCCCTGAACACAGTCAGGACTAGTCTCTGAGCACTGCCAGACACCAAAACCTCCCCTAAAAGAATCTTCTTACTTCAGAATACTGTATTTGTTTAATGTCAAATATTATCTGTTAAGATACAGTAACTTTCTCAGGATTTCAAAATGGTGAGAGACATTATTCCCAAATGCATTTGAATGGGAAATGATGTCCTTTAGAAAAAAATATATTTATAGGGCCGGAGTGATAGCCCAGCGGTTAGGGCGTTTGCCTTGCATGCAGCTGGCCCATGCTGGCCCGGGTTCGATCCCGGCATCCTATATGGTCCCCGAGCACCACCAGGAGTAACTCCTGAGTGCAGAGCCAGGAGTAACCCCTGAGCATCGCTGGGTGTGACCTAAAAAAGCAAAAAAAAAAAAAAAAAAAAAAGAAAACAATATATTTAATCCAGTATTTGGACTAGCAATATATTTTGGGGTGAGAGGAGGCAGTTAGGGCTACTCCTGTGTGCTCAGTATAGACCCTTGGCATATCTGGGGACCATAAGAGGTGCTGGGACTTAAACCAGGGTCAGGTGCATGTATGGAAATGATTTCACCTCATATATTATCCTCCAAGCCTATTTTTTTTTTTTTTTGCTTTTTGGGTCACACCCGGCAATGCTCAGGGTTTTTCCTGGTTCTGCACTCAGGAATTACTCCTGGTGGTGCTCGGGACCATATGGGATGCCGGGATCGAACCCGGGCCAGCAAGTGCCGGTCACGTGCAAGGCAAACGCCCTACCCGCTGGGCTATCGTCCGCCCCCTCCAGGCCTATTTTTAAAATATATAAATATATGAACATACCTAAATATATCTCCCCGTACACTGTGAGAACTTGCACATCGCCTATCAGTCAATTTAATATAAGAACTGGGACCTGTGCCTGGCACCACAAAATAAAAATGGGGCTCTGTCCCCAGACTACAGTAACTCACAAAGGTAGGTTACCGATACAGTAGAACTGGGAATGTATATGGTCATTCCTATCACTATTCCACTCAACATATATTCAATGAGTATCAAGCACATGCAAAGCAGATCCTGAAGGAACACAAGACCACTAAGATCTGGACCTTGACCAATGTATTAATAGACAGAATGAGAAAAAGAGTGTGATGTTCTTTGAGAACTCCAAATGCTGAAAGTGAATGAGGTCTATAATTGTCAAATGGTAAGTTAAGTAGTAAGCTAAATGAACCCATAAAGATGTCTGATCAAAAAAAAAATATGTCACACATATTGAGAAAGACAGCAATAAAAAAATAATTGTTTTTTTTTTTTTTTGGGTCACACCCGTTAATGCTCAGGGGTTTCTCCTGGCTCTGCACTCAGGAGAATCACTCCTGGCGGTGCTTGGGGACCATATGGGATGCTGGGGATTGAACCCGGGCGGCATGGACCGCCAAGTGCAAGGCAAATGCCCTACCCACTGGACTATCACTCCGGCCCCAATAATGGTTTTATTTAAAAAGACAGTTCTCTATTTCTTGCAAATGTTCAGAACTCTGTCAGATAACTTATTATTTTCACAGGAAGTTAACAAGTACATTTATCAATATAATTGATAAATTAAACTGCCCTGTACCACTGATTCCTACAATGCAAATGAAGAATCAATACAAGGATAAATGACTTTATTATTAATAAACTCAGGCTTGCTCTTCAAGCTTATGTTTTCCTTTGAACATGTCTGTCTCTCTGCTTGCTTGCTTATTCTTTCAAGGTTGTATTTACTCTTGAACATGGATTCCTTTCCTTCAACCCCTCATAAAGTTTCACTCAAATAAAAACTTTCTCGCTTCATTATTTTGCCTCCTCCTAAAATTATTTTCTATGAGGGGAAGGCAAAAGACCCACAATACCAGTACCAAAGTTAGGACTAATTTTCCTTTCCTACAAAGAGCAAATAAGTAATAAGACTTTTTTGGAAATCAAAAATAATTTTTTTTTTTTTTTTGGAGAGGGAACACTCAGTGGTGCTCAAGGTTTACTCCTGACCCTGCACTCAGTGATCAGTCCTGGAAGGTCAGTAGGCCATTCTGGGTGTCGGGAATCAAACCTGGGTCAGCCGTGTGCAAGGCAGATGCCCTATCTGCTGTATTATAGTTTAGCCGCTCACCATATTAATTAGCAGTTCTTAGATGAACAGAGCTAGGACAATATCCTGAATCAAATCAATATACATGTTATATCCACCTCCTGCACTCTCTAGGATTCTTGGTTCAAATTCAGGAGACTGGGAACCCAGAATTCCTATAAAGCAAATATTATGGACTTTAAAAATTTATTTTTCCATGGGGCCGAGCAATAGCCCAGCGGTAGGGCATTTGCCTTGCACACGGCTGGCCTGTGCTGGCCGGGTTCGATCCCGGCACCCCATATGGTCCCCCGAGCACCGCCGGGAGTAATTCCTGAGTTCAGAGCCAGGAGTAACCCCTGAGCGTTGCGGGTGATGACCCAAAAAAAAAAAAAATATTTTTCCTTTTTTTGAGGGGGCTACTCCTGGCTCTGCACTCAGGAATTACTCCTGGTGGTCCTTGGGGGACCATATGGGATGATGAGTATCAAACCCAGTTTGGCCACATGCAAAGCAAATGCCCTATCCTCTGTGCTGTCGCTCTAACCTGTATGGATTTTTTTCAGAAAAAAAAAAAATCACTGTAACTCTTTAGCTTAATTTTCACTGCAGTGCTGGAATTAATGCCTTAATAATTTATTACTCTGCTTGCTTTTAATGTCCTGTTGTTAACTCCACTACATTAACTCCAATACATTTTATTTAACATTAAGTCATATAGCCCACTAGGGAATGAAATAATATTCTATTGAACTAACTGGAAGGAAGAATATTTAGCAATTTAAAAGTCAAAAACAATGCTGACTCTCAGGTAAGGATCTGTTTATAACACAAGAGTAAAAACCCACTCTCTATCTAGCTCCATGTCAATTAATTTTGAATCCAGAATATTTTTTTCTCAAATATAATAATATAATAATCTCACTATATATAACCATGCAATTATTTAATAATTTCATTAATTTTTTTAAATCCTTACTATAGTTTCCAAAATTTCCAATTCTAGTATCCTTCCTTCAAATTCTCGGGCTCCTTGTGTGTCAATATCTCATTTTACACATTGAGACTAAGAAAGCATAAACTATTTCTATAAACTTTTCAAATTTTTCAATTTCTAATCTGGCTAAGAGTCTTTTCTCTATTATTCTTCCTCTAAGAACATTTTTAATCTCTAGTCTTTGCTTAGCCAGTATGTTTCCCACCTTTCTAGTTTCCAAGGAAGCTGGTTCTAAACTTTTCTTCTCTGCCTCTGGTTATTATTATCTTTGTATTTTTTCTTTTGTAGCAGTGATTACACTTATAGTTACTTGTTCAGTGTTTATCTTTCCCACCAGAGTGAATTCCAGAAGAACAGAGAGCCTTCTGTTCCTTTTCCTGTGCCCATCACTGGCACATAAAAGGCACTCAATTATTTGTCAAATGAACAAACAAACAAAAGGCCCGTAACAGTATGGCCAGGACACAGAAGGAAATTTATCAATTTGTATTGTATTAGTTCTATTCATATCCTGTATTCTCAAGCCTCAAAGCTTTTACACCATGTCCCTTTTACAACAAATATAATGTTCTTTCCCAGAAACTTCCCAAGAAATATGAGGTCATTCACAAATACTTACACACAGACTATAATTCGAGAAATAAATATCTATTTGGCAAAACTGATTAACTTCCCTAACAGAGTCTATCCACTGTGACTATGCTGATTTATGTGTTCTCAACTTTTAGGCATGAAATATATTGGATATACTCCCCTACATTAAGAGTGGTTAATATTAAAAAAGAGTGGTTAATATATATACTGATAATCACTTGTATCACTTGTATACTGATATCAGTATTTTCCACATATTGATAATATATACTTATAAACTTACTGTTTATCAAAGCTAAGTATTTATACATGTAGTTGTATTTTCTTTTAAAAATGGTGAGGAAAAACAAGTACCTTTTTGCTATACAATTTCCTTTATTAGAGACTATTAAAAAAGGTGCAAGACTAAGACTACATTTTAACAAATCTGAGGAGCACTCATGAGCACTAGCTCTGAGCTCTGGTTACATATAACAGACACACAGGTGTGTTTATTCTGACAGTCAGCTTGGTATTGTGGCCTAGGTAACCAAAGACCCAATGCCAGTCACAACCTTCCACATACAAACTGAAGAAATCACCTATGTCCTCTTTTCCTCAAATTTCTAACTGCCATTTAAATGTTTCCATCTATCTTTGTGAAGCATCAGGGACTTCCTCTTCAAACTCCTGTAAAAGTTCTTCAAAGTAGCTATGAGATCATGAATAAAGCAGCACTTTTTACAACAGAAGATGGTCAGAAATTTAAGTTTATAATAATTATTCATAGGCTTATTTACACTATCTGGCTATGAACATTCTTTTCTTCCAGACACTAGACGAAACAATCACAGACGTTACAGGCACATAACAATGACAGAGTATACTCTTCCAAACAGCTGCTGACCAAATCAAACAAGGGCACTTTCAAAACAACCACTTCACTTTCGTGATTCTACCATCTGTTTCACAGTAATTTTCAGAGAAGCAGATAGATAAAATTTGGTAATTTTAAAATTACACAGTACAAAAGATATCATTTTGAGCAAAAAACAATTTCAAAGGATTTTTCTTTTTTTGTGATTTAAAATAAAGTTCAAAGAAGTCTACAACAGGAATAGTGGCCAAGAGATTTATGAATCTACAAACCCGTTATTAAGTATTTTTCCAGGCAATAATACAGTGGATAAGAAGATGCTTGTCTTGCATATGAAAGACCCATGTTTGATCTCCAGCACACTATATTGGACCCTCCCAAACCCACCAGAATTGACCCCTGAACATAAAGCCAGGAGTAAACCCTGAGCACCCCTGGTGTGGCCTAAAAATCAAAATAACAGTAAGTAATTTTTCAGCACCAACTCTGAAAAATAGCTATACAAGAACCTGTGTGATAGCAGTTATACCAATTTTTAGTGGTATTTAATAGCAGTCCTTTTCCCCTATAATGTGTTTGCTGAGAAGCTGTGGATCATTAATAACTGCACTCACAAAGGAGGTGTGTACTATAACAACTTTGTTGAGTGAGAAAAGTGTCATGAGATCCATGGCATAGTGTCTATGTATAGAAATGAGCTATAATCACAGATGGTACTTACTCGCTGAGGTTCCTGGTCTTCTAAAACAACTTTAACCAACTGAGAATATACATCTGAACACACAGTAGCAACATTCAGAGCCTAAAAAAACAAAAAAAAAAATTCACCCAAATAATTATAGTACTTCTTTAAATACTCAATTCGATATCACACAGAATTAGTTAAAATAATTATCACTTAATACCAAAATATATTATACCAAAATATATACCCAGTAAAGGATGGGAAGGAGGGGAATATTTTATTCTTAGTACATCAATAAGTAAGATATAGATGAAAAATTAAATCTTCAGTCATTTTAGAAGAGAAATAGAATAAGTCACATTATTTTTTATTTTTATTTATTTATTTTTTTTTTGCTTTTTTTTGGTCACACCCGGCAATGCTCAGGGGTTTCTCCTGGCTCTGCACTCAGGAATTAATCCTGGCGGTGCTCGGGGGGACCATATGGGATGCCGGGATCGAACCCAGGCCGGCACAGGCCGGCTGCGATAAGTCACATTATTGTCCTGTAACTATCTTAACAATATTTAACAAAATTTCAAGTTCCTTTCATAAACTGTAGTGAAAGAATATAGAAAATACTGGACTATACATTGTCCAGGAAGTAAAACAATTGCTTCTCTGATGCTTCTTAAAATGATACAACAAAACTCTGCAGCGTTGATCAGCGCTGTGCATCCTAAAATTTGCCACTGGTAACGCTTTTCTGAATTTATAGTTACAACTCAGGGCTCCAGCTGCCATTTAAATGTTTCCATCTATCTCTGCAAAGCATCAGGGACTTCCTCTTCAAACAGTATTTATCTCAAGCAGCAAGAGAGCGAAGACTAGTAAACGCCTGAGAGCTTCCTGAACCAAGGCTTTTATCACTAGCCCTGGCCGATGATTACACCTGCGGCAGTCCTCACGGAGTGGGGCTGGAGTAAATCAAGTTTTCACCCAGGAAATAAATGATTCTTGAGTTGGCAACAAACACAACCGCTCCCCCAAGTCAAGAGGAATTTTTTCTTTTTTAATTTTTTATTGCACCACCATGAGATATACAGTTACAAAGATGTTCATGTCTGGGTTTCGGTCATACAGTGTTCCAGCACCCATCCCTCCACCAGTGCCCACTTCCCACCACCAATGTCCCCGGTTCCGTCCCCCTCCCCGCCTGCCTCTATGGCAGGCACTATACCTCTCTCTGGAGTGCAAACTCCGCACGCTGGAGGCTTGGACCGAGACCCCCCCACAGCACAGCGGGATCGACCCTCCTCCCCACGAGAGCACCAGGCAGGGAGCAAGCACAGCACCGCCGCGTGTGGCCCCAAGCCCTGCAGCACGTCCCTAAGAGCCTTAAGCACACATTCTAACCGGGGTCTCTGAGTTCGGCCTTCCCCTAAGCCCCCTCATGGACGCTTCAGAAGCGGGGTACAAGCTTCCCGCGCCCCCGAGCTGACAGAAAGGAAGGAGAAAAGCTTTCCAGCCCGCCGCGAAGCCTGAAAACGCCCTCGGGACTCAGCCCTGGCCCGGCGAGCGGCTGGAAACCGCAAGCAGGTCATCATTACACAACCGGCAGCTGCGGCCCACTCCGAAATAGCCCCTGGCAGCAGCCCGCACCTCGCCCGCCGGCCGAGCCCCCGCTCCGGCGGCCCCCGGCGGCCGACGCCGGCGTCCACCCTCACCTACTTCAGCGGGGTCCGACCGCTCCACACTCCGCGCCCACCTCCACAAACGCGGTCAGCATTTTCCCGACCTCTGACTTCCCAGGCACGCAGAAACCCTCAATTCCTTATGCTAAAGACCCAGAAATCGTGACCACACCTACCTGTTTCTCACACCCGAGGCATTGTACACTCGCTCACCGGGGAGCCTCTCAAATCTTCTCTCACAGCGTCCCAGGAAGTGCGCGCCCAGGCAGCAGCACCGGAGGCTTCTGGGAATACCGTCGGGTTCCCCAGAGGCCCGCACCGGGAGTGCTCGGGAAGCTTGGGAGACTACAATTCCCAGAATGCACAGGGCTGGCCCCGCGCGGCAACATCCTGCGACCCCCTCCATTCCCCTCCGCCCCTCTTTCTTCCCTTGCCAACCTGCTCCTTGTGTTCTGTGCAGATATGGATTATGGGTCAGAAATGTGATTTTCCCTTAATAGATTCCATTGTCACTATTGTTAACAACCCCGACCCAACACCACCACCAATGAAATAATCTAGACAAGATGATGTAGACACCAACTCTAGTAATGGATGGTCTGGGTTTATGTGGCCGAATGCTTACACATTAGTTGGGTGGCTTTGGGCATGTTCTTTCCCAGTGAAGTTATCTGTAAATTGGGAAGAATGAATTTGTCTCCATCATGAGATTTTATTGAAAGTTAAGGAATTAGGTAAAGCCAGAGAGCCAAGTAAAGCAGATAGCCTGCCTTCTCTTACAGGTTGGAACTTTCTCTTCCTTCACAATTTCAACAGCCCCATACCTTTCTTCGTTGGCTTCTCCTATCTTCACCAAAGGATTCAAAAGTATGAATTTTTTTTAAAGAATGCTACTATATTCGAATAATCACTCAGATAAATGTGATAGATGTTGGTAACTGTTTAATCTAGAAAAATGACTATACATGTTCTCATAGTAATATTCCAATTATATGTATCTTCAACAAATGTCAACATATAGTTTTAAACTGAAGCATAATAGGTTTGAAAAAAAGCTGAGTGATGCATTTGTCCCATATGATGCTGAGCAAGTAAATACTGCCTTGTACGTCATCAGTAATAACTACATCAAAAATAATAGAATGAGTTACTGTCATCAAATGAGTTACTATATATAGTGTGGTTTACAACAGAGCCTGATACACAATGCTGCACTGTCATTTTGTGTTCTTTTAGTAATAGATTGTTTATTAGTGGTGGAAAGGGAGAAAGAGTAATATCTGCCATACTACTTCAGAAAGTTGTCTAGGACTAGAAGCAATCCAATCCAAAAAAGCCAGATCTAGAAATGCAATAATACTAAAAAGAGAACAGACCATATACAAATAAAACGAAAGGTGGATTTTAGATAATTACATCTTCTTTAAGAAAATTATACCAAACTCTTCATAAACCTTTTATTTAGAAACAATACCAATATCAATGTTTGACAACCAATAAAAATTAAAGTATTGGTGAGAAGTTATTGGCAATGTCAATAAAAATACACGGAAGTATGTGCTATGAACATAGGGAAGATTTTGTCCCTGATTTTAACTTTGAATACACTCAGAACTTACAAAATAAAGAAAAAATTATTACCTTACATATATTGCTTCAAAATTTGTTATAAATTAGGTATCTTTTCCTTCAAATTCCAAATATTCTAAGAACATGATTCAGATGATAGCTATGCTTTACAAAGCTTTGAATTTGGTCATTCCAAAGGATTTACTTTTTATTATGAAAATATAATACACAAAGGTTGTCTACTTCCTCTGAAGTCTTCCAAGTACCAAACAAATATTATACAACTGTCATAGAATTAGAATAATTTTTAAATTTAAAACTGAGGTATTCTCTGTGTGCCCCCAAATCTTCACACTTAGGAAAGTGTCTACTTCCTCTCTACATTAAATAAACACTTTACTTTAAAAAAATTAAAACTGAAGCACATGGAAAAATTACCATGTAGGATATTATAATGACCAAGCAGATCTGTACTCAAAATTTCTAGATTTGTTTTACTTGCCTATCCTACATGGAGCAATAGATTTAAAGAAAATTTGAGATATTATTAGGGGTCTTAAAATAATGAGGATCCTCCTCCTTCTCCTCCTCCACACTGGACAGGCAAACACTGCCTGTGCAACACTACTTCCAATGAGAACAGGAGAGACACTCAGTAAAACCTGTGAAAAAATACAAGGAAGGCCTAGAGGAATACTGCAGTAACTTAGAGTCTTCCTTTGCAAGTTTATGATCATGAGTTCAAATTCTTGGCATCCTAAATGCACCAAGCGCAATCCAGGAAGTCCTGCTGTCTGAATCCAGAAGTTTTACTGTGACCCCAACACAGGTCATTTCCAAAGAGTTGTGATTCCTGGCAAAGGCAGGGGTCCCAGAAAGTGCAGCTACCTGGGCCATGCTTGGAGCATGAGGATTTAATTCATGACCCTATTTTGCAAGGTGAATCCACCCGACACAACACTTTATTTAAACACTGTGGCTTACAAAGTTGTTCAAGATTTGTTACAGGCATCAATACTCTAACGCCAATCCCACTACTGTCACATTACTTCCACCATTGTTTCCACTTTCCCAACCACCCCTCAAGCTTGTACCCACAGCAGGCCCACAATAAGTTTACATTTCTTGTCAACACTAAATGGCTAATGGAATGACCTAAAAATACTTCCTTAGAAGAAAATTTGTGAAAATTGATGTATCTCACCATGAGGACAATAAGTCCTTGTCTGAGGGCTCACTAAGCTATTGCTGCAAGTTAAGCCTTCTATGTTGTCTTTGTTAGCTGGTTTGGTTAGCTTCCATGTGACATTCCTATCCAATTAGTGTTCTACCACCAGATGTAAGTATTGTAGAGTTTAGAGATGTGCCTCCAGAAAATTCAGAATTTAACCGGGCATTCTGGCCAGAGGCATGGTGGCTGCTTTGGGTCTCTGGTAGGGTGGGAGCGGACCCACCCCTAGCGATTGCTTAAGAGATCTCAGATGAAACTAGGTATCTGAAAAATTTTTGTGGCTAATTATCTTTCAAAATTTATTTTTCTCTAGTACAGGGACTATAGACTATAGACTACAGTTTACATGTAGACTGTAAACTGTAGACATGGGGGTGGGCAGTGGGTGTGGCTTCAGGGGCTTCAGGAAGTACAGGAAGGTGAGGTAATGTCGCCCATCTGAACTCCGGGCTGGCATAGTTTTAGACACTGAGTTACCCTAAGGTGTCCACACCATTTCTTATTTTAAATGAAAGCATACATTTTGTAATAAAACTCAAGGAGAAAATGTGTAATTTATAAAAAAAAAATATATTTTTAATTAAGACAGGAATTCAGAAATTATCATCACTTAAGAATATACTGATGACTGGCAAAACTGAGCTATTTTGAGAGTATGTATACTAATTACTTCCTCTTTACTAAAATATGAAAGCAGACAATAAAATAGGAATACTATGCAAGTAAACAAGACATATATCAATCTGTCCCAAAAAAGGAAAAACACTTTCAAATTCATCAAAATTTTCCAAGATTTGAAATTACAAATATCTATGTTTTGATCTGTTATATATTATTAGGAATTTTGATTTTCACTGAACCTATGTTTAAGTTTAGCATTTTGAAGTGTTCCCAAGAAAAAGAGAACTATTACATATTAATTAGAACTATGTACATGACCCACACAGCAGAGCCTTGCAAGCTACCCATGTTGTATTTGATATGCTAGAAACCAGTAACAATTATAAAACTCATTCCCATGACCTGAATGAATTTTTTTGAGGCTCTTCGTGTTCCTGGAGCAAGCAGATGCCCTTGGGCTACACTAGCATGTGACAGGACGAATGGAGATGTTACTGGTGCCCACTAGAGCAAATTGATGAACAATGGGAAGATACAAGTGAAGTGGACGTACATGACAGATTAAAAAACATTAAAACTTAGTTGATCGTTCTAATAATATTCTAGGGAAAATTATTTTTTAATTTTTAAAGAAATTACATTTAATTTAAAAAATTAATTTCTAAAATAACCTCACTAGAAGTATCAAAATATTTGAGGATATTATTGTGGAGTCACCATAAAATTATGTGATTTTTAGCAAGTTTATAATTATAAAATAACTTAAAAAATATGGATTCTTAATGTTATATGTACCACTATACAAATGCATTATACATAATGTACCGTTATGTATTCTTAATGTTATATGTACAGCTTTTGTACATAGAAATGAATGTACAAAACAAAAAACACCCACAAGTATGGAAAAGCTCCCAAAAGAACACATTACTGTATTTTTAAAACTAATTTATATTTATTTGGGGACTAATAACAGACTTTTTTGATAGTGGCTCACTATAAGATATTATATGGGAACTTTGTAAAGTATGCAACTGTTTCTTATGGTATACATCATTTTCCTGGTCAGCTTGTTCATCTAAAGACTTTCTTATACAGGTCTTTAATTGATCAACTCCTTCTCCAGTCCGTGCAGAGACAGGGATAATATGTTGGAACTCCAGAATCTTTTCAGGAATCATATTTTCTTCAAATAAATGCAGAAAATCTGAAATAAACAACACAAAACTAAGTTGCTTTTTACTGTCTTGGAAAGTCAAAATATGTTTGAAGCTTTAGTCTCTACCTGGAGCTGAAAAATTAGCATTATTAACCAAAAGCTAGGAACCAAACGAGATGAAAGTTTGGCATTATTAATTTTTTCCAAATTCTCAGAACCTTTAGCCTTTATTTTTATTTTTTATTTGGGGGTTATACTCAGCAGTGCTCAGGGCTTACTCATGGTTCTGCACTCAGGAATCGTTCCTGGGAGTGCTAAGGATGGAGACTGGGTTGGCTGCATGCAGTGCAACCCTCTGTATTATCTCTCTGGCCCAGAACCTTTGGGCTTTACTAGTAAGAAAGGTAAACTAAATAAACCTTTGCTAGTAATAGGCAAAAGATAAAATAGTAAACCTTTACTAGTAATAAAGTAAAGTGACAACGACGGGGCGGGGCGAGTGATAGCACAGCAGGTAGTGCGATTGCCTTGCACAAAGCCAACCTGGGATCGATCCCCAGCATCCCATATGATTGCCCTAGCTCTGCTGGGAGTAATTCCCGAGTGCAGAGCCAGGAGCAACCCCTAAGCATCACTGGGTGAGACCCAAAAAGCAAAAATAAATGAATGAATAAATGAATGAATGAATGAAGTGACAATGTCTTGGCATGTAACAGGTGATTAGTATGTATTTCTTAATGCTTAAACCAAATTAAGTAAAATAAAAGACAAATAACAAAAGATACTTTACTTATAGAAGTAATAAGTTGTTTCAGTTTTGTAGTGGGGGTTAGTAGAGCGAGTCAAAACGGACTATCACAATCTTTCTATAAATATGATTTTTTTCATCACTTGAAACAGAATTATCTACATCAATAACAGGCAGTCCTTAACTTCCCTAAAATAGATTTATCATCAATGATACTAGGAGCTATGCTAAAATGGAAAAGAATGTGTAGAGTTCAAAGGAAGGTAGTTTTTCCAGATAAGTCCAATCTATCAACAACAGGAAATAATAGCTACTGTATTACCTTTTTTTTTTTGCTTTTGTGACAAATTATGTTCATGAAAAATGAACTCATTCCAGAGGTCCCATTAACTCTCAATGGAACAAACATCTCTCAATGCAGCAGTTATGTGTACCTAGTTATGTTGACTTTTCTAGGTCGAAAAGTCAACATGATGAACGACCTAAAACCTGAGCTGCACAGGAGAAAGAGAGTGGCATGGACTGCCTTCAAACGCATCGAAGAAATAGCTAAAAGGACAAAGAACCTCCGGCTCCGGGCACATCTCTTCGACTCCACCGTTCTCCCTGCATTAACATACGCCTCAGAGACCTGGGCCCTACAAAAGCAGGATGAGAATGCTATTCGGGTCTCCCAGAGAGGAATCGAAAGAGCTATGCTTGGAATATCACGCCTCACTCAAGTGAAAGAAGGAATCCGGACTTCCAACCTCCATCGCTGTTCCAGAGTCAGGGACGCTGTCTCGTTTGCCAAGCCATCAAAAAACCAGATGGGCTGGACATGTAACGCGATTTGGAGATGACCGCTGGACTAGAGCCATTACTGACTGGATCCCATGGAACGTCAAAAGATCACATGGCCGCCCACCTACAAGATGGTCAGACTTCTTCGTCAAGACCCTGAACGAATAGTTTGAGGCTCTTTGTATTCCTGAAGCAAGCAGTTGCCATTGGGCTACAATGGCACATGATAGGGTCAAATGGAAATGTTTCTGATGCTCGCTCAAGGAAATCGATAAACAACGGGATGTCTAGTGATCTAGTGATCTTTGTGACAAAAGAGTATACCACCTGCACGGCAGAGTCTAGCAAGCTACCCGTGTCGTAATTGAAATGCCAAATACCAGTAACAATTATATACCTCATTTCCACGACCTGATAGAATGGTTTGAGGCTCTTTATGTTCCTGGAGCAAGCAGGTGCCCTTGGGCTCTACTAGCATGAGACAGGACATATGGAGATGTTACTGGTCCCCACTCGAGCAAATCAATGATGAACAGGAAGACAAGTGATACAAGTGAAGTATTACCTATTCTTTACCCAGTCACAGGGAATGAGAATAAGGGATGGGAAAAGGTATACTGATGGGGGGAAGGTTAACAGTAGCATGAATTGGAATGGCTCATATAAAGTGAATGGATAAGCTCGACAAAGAGCTTCCTTTATTTTTTTTTTATGGCAACACCCAGTGGTTATCAGGGTACACCTGGTGGGGACTAGCGGACCATACGTGGTGCCAGGGATCGAATTCAGGTCAGCCACGTGCAAGGTAAGCAATCCTACCCACTGTACTATCACTTTGACCTCCACTGAGTTTTTTTTCTGAGATTCATATGCCCCCTAGGAAATTCAGAGAGACTAGCTCAGGAATTACCAGAATTATCAGTAAAAAAATCAACTTTGGGGCCGGAGCGATAGCCCAGCGTGTAGGGCGTTTACCTTGCATGCAGCCAGCCCATGCCGGCCTGGGTTCGATCCCGGCATCCCATATGGTCCCCGAGTACCACCAGGAGTAATTCCTGAGTGCAGAGCCAGGAGAAGCCCCTGAGCATCGCCGGGTGTGGCCCAAAAAAGAAAAAAAAATCAACTTTGTCGAATTGGTAATACTCCCCTAGAGCTTTATATAGATTCAATGTGGTCCCTATAAGAATACTCATGACGTTCTTGGTCAGGGAGCCGCTGGGGTCCCCGACAGTATCAGGACAGAAGTTCTCTTCTACCTCCGAGGCCACTGGGGAATGGATGAAAACTCATGAGTTCGGCGCAGTTCCAAAAAAAAAGACTTTTAATAGTACAAAAGCTCTACCACGGAAATCCAATATAATGAAAGAACTCTAGCTCTGGTCAGGACTTAGATCATACATGAGAGTCCAAGTCTCCCACCAAAGAGGATCCTACCAGAAAGGAGACCTACCCAAAAGAAAGGGAAGGGAAAAAAGGGCAGGGGGCCTCAAGCCAGTCCCCTAATATACACCAAAGTAATCCTCTTGACAGGGAGGGTCCTGTCAACAAAGAATCCTAAACAGAGTGTAGAAGGGTAGTGCCACACCCTATTATAGGTATAAACAAAGGATTAGCCAAGGACTAATCCCTTCTTCTGAGATTATCTCTTTTGTAAAACACTGGAGAGACAGAGGGGGCTGGTATAAAGTAATACATCTTAATTTCATGGGCTTCATGTAATCTAGATGGTACCCACAAGGTTCTTCTTATTTATTATCTGTACCAGGGTAATTCTGAGTATCTTGTTCTCTGTATACTGAAAGGGTCACATTCGCCTGCTTGAGGGCAAACTAATATGATCGTTCCTATCATCTTAAATGACAGTCTCAATGTTGCCAGGGTGGCAGTCTCCTGGTAAATTCTAACTGTCCCACGCTGGGTGCAGTGGGTATAAATAAGAGCTGTGCCCAATCTAGATAACATAGAAGTCTTAGTAGATGTGTAGATGTATAATAATGAGTCAGAAGTTATTCAGAGTCAAAGTGATTTCTGTACCTGCCACACCCTCTATCATAGAAGAGAGATTTCATTAGAATGAACCTTGATTTAAGAACATGTAAGTAGATTAAGCTGTAGGCAAAGCTCCCAAGCTGGCTAAGCCTGTCATCCAACAATTCTTCAAAGAAATTGACCAAACACTCCTGAAATTTTTATGGAATAATAAACCCCCCACGAATAACTAAAGCAATCCTTGGGAAAAGAAGATGGGAGGCATCACCTTTCCCAACTTCAAAATATACTACAAAGCAGTAGTAATTAAACAACATGGTATAGAACTAAAAACAGACCTGTGAACCTATGGAATAGAGTTGAGTATCCTGACACCCAGCCTCAATTACATGATCATTTAATCTTTGATAAAGGAGCAAAAAGTATGAAATGGTGCAAGGAAAGCCTCTTCAACAAGGGGTGCTGGGAAAACTGGGCAGCTACATGTAAAAAGATGAATTTGGAACCTCTAACACCAACACAAAAATCATATCAAAAAAGATTCAAGATCTCAATATCAAACCTGAAACCATAAAGTACATCGAGGAAAATATAGGAAAACGCTCCACAACATTGAAGCTAAAGGCATCTTCAAAGACGAAACACCACTAACAAAGCAACTGAAAGCAAAGATAAAACATATGGAACTACATGAAACTAAAAAACTTATTCACCTCAAAAGAAACAGTGACCAAGATACAAAGAGAGTCCACAAAATGGGAAAGAATATTCACCTAATACCCATCTGATAAGGGGTTAATATCCAGAATATATCAGGCACTGGTAGAACTTTACAAGAAGAAAACAGCCAACCCCATCAAAAAACGGGGAGAGAAAATAAACAGATACTTCGACAAGGAAGAAATATGAATGGCCAAAATGCTCATCATCACTAATCATCAGAGAGATGCAAATCAAAACAACAATGAGATATCATCTCACACCACAGAGACTGGCACATATCCAAAAGAGCAAAAAAAAGTGCTGGCGTGGATGTGTGGGAAAGGGGAATCTTATCCATTGTTGGTGGGAATGTTGATGGGTACAACCTTTTTTGGAAAACAATATGGACATTCCTCCAAAGACTAGAAATTGAGTTCCCATTTGACCCAGCCATATCACTCCTGGGACTATACCCTGGGAAGCCAAAATCACACAGCAGAAACACCATCAGCACTTTTATTTTCATAGCAGCACTATACATAGCAGCCAGGATCTGGAAACAACCAGAGTGCCCAAGAACTGATGACTAGATAAAGAAACTTTGGTACATCTACACAATGGAATATTATGCAGCTTTTAGGAAAAAATGAAGTCATGAAATTTGCCTATAAATGGATGGACATGGAGAGAACAATGTTGAGTGAAATTAGCCAGAAGGAAAAAGACATATATAGAATGACTGCATTTATTTGCATGATATAAATAAATATATGGTATGATACCAATGTCCAAGGTCAGGCAAAACATGGATCAGGAGGTCTTGTCAAAGGTGGAATCAACCACAAACGTGTGGGAGTCAGAGGTTAGGTAAGACAGAGAAGGGAACAGTGTGCTAATAATTGTTGAAAGTGATAACACCAGCCTAGAACTGAGCATTGAACATAAGCAAACAAATACACATGATAACCTCTAAATGTATGTATTGCAATCCACAATGTGTAAGAAAAGGAAGATAGAAAGAGAGAGAAAGAGAAAGAGAGAAAAGAGATAAAGAACCTGCCATAGAGGCAGGCTAGGGGGGGTGGGGAGGGAATCAGGGACATTGGTGGTGGGAAATGGGTACTGGTGGAGGGATGGGTGCTGGAACACTGTATGACCGAAAACCAAACATGAACATCTTTGTAATTGTATGTCTCACGGTGGTATAATAAAATATCAAAAAAATATAGCAAATATATCTAATGATATCAAAAGGCAAATTATATATACACATATATATGTATATATACATATATGTGTGTATATATATGTATACATATATATACATATATATACACACATATATGTATATATACATATATACATACATTACATACATATACATATACATATATATATATATATTTTTTTTTTCTTTCCGGGTCACACCCGGCCATGCTCGGGGGTTACTCCTGGCACTGCACTCAGGAATTACTCCTGGCGGTGCTCAAGGGGCCATATGGGATGCCGGGATCGAACCCTGGTCAGCTGTGTGCAAGGTAAATGCCTTACCCGCTGGACTATTGCTCTGGCCCCAAATGGCAAATAATATTAAGGAATAAAAACAATTTTCAGGGTATGCAGCAACAGTACACTTCACTTTAGAATAGAGTTTTGCAAAGGTTAATGTCTAATACTGAGGAGAGGCCTTCTCTTTTTTCCCACCACACCAGTGATGTCAGGGATTACTCCTTGTTTTACTCAGCTTCTCAAGAATTACCTCTGACAATGCTAGGGGAACTATATGGATGCTGGGGATTGACTCCAGGTCAGCAGTGTTCCAGGCAGGCACCCCTCTCTGCTGAGCTAACTCTCCAGCTGCTAGGGCCTTTCCTTTTTCTGTGGTGCAGGGAATGAATGCAGGAGACCTCCGCATGTAGGCCTGCACTGTGTCACTCTGTCTTATCCATAAAACAGAGGAGAAGCCTCTTAAGTTTCTTTACACAGTAGCTCTATTTAGGAACAAATTTCAAGTGAATTAAATCCTCTCGAGTAACAGCATCTATAATTACTATTATTATTTGAAGTCACAAATATATAGTTATTTTTAGAAGATTAGCATCCTTCAAACAGATGGCATTGCAAAGATACATTACATTTTTAGTCTAAATATTCTTTTTAAAATTTATGGTGTTGGGGCCGGAGCTATAGCCCAGCAGGTAGGGCGTTTGCCTTGCACACGACCGCCTGTGCTGGCCTGGGTTCGATCCCCGGCATCCCGTATGGTCCCCCGAGCACCACCAGGAGTAATTCCTGAGTGCAGAGTCAGGAGAAACCCCTGAGCATTGCCGGGTATGACCCCCCCAAAAAAAGCAAAAAAAAAAATTATGGTGTTTATGCTGACTTTTTTTCAAATTATAATTCAAATCCCATTACCATTCAAGAACCCAGGTCTAATTTTTCTTTTTCATAAAGCATGACCTCTTCAGTTCAAATTAAACTTTCTTTTTGGTCTCATCTAATTTTCTAACTTGTCACATTTTGAAACTTAACAATCATATGGGGGTAGTGGGAGAATAAAAGAAAAAATAATTATATTGTAAAAATTATTAAAATGTTATTTGGGTCTTTAGTATGGTAGGTATTTTTTTCTTAAACATACTTTAATAATAGCAACTGTCAGTTTCCTTTCCATTGATGATAGAATTTAGCACTCTGAATATAATAAGTATGCATTAAACTGGCATAAAATGAAAAAATGGATTTACCTTTAGGATTCTGGAGTTGTTCCATCAGGACATGGAATTTTTTCATGGGTACCTGGCAAGTCCATTTTATTAACTGCCAGGAGTGCAGGTTTTGCTTGGAAGTTCCTCTTTGTACAACTCTAACTCCTTTAACACAAAAAGAACCAAAATACTTTTATTTAAATATTTATGCACATTATATACTCAGCAATGTCTGTTTTTAATTTACAGACCTAAATAATCAGGAGCCCACACCCATCTCTGAAATGCAGTGAATCCCAATAGCCACAAACTAATTGAAGAGATAATTTGGAGCTACAAAAATTTCTCTATACCCAGATCCAGCCGAGGCCTCTGGGGTAATCTCAGAAGTGAGTTGGACCAAGTTCCCACCCTACAAAAAGCCTGCACTCACACTACAAAAGCTGCGACCACACCCATTTAACTGGCCGAACAGCTCAATTAAATATTCTGGATTTTCTGGAGTGACATCTCCAAACTCTACAATACTAACATCCCAGTAGTTGTACACCAGATTGGATGGGACTGTGTCATAGATGCCAACCAATCTTGATTAACAAAAAACATTAAGACAGAATGCTTAACAATGCTCAACTTGTAACAACAGATTAGTAAACCCTCAGAAAAATACTTAATGTCCCCATGGTGAGATACAACAATTTTCACAAATTTTCTTCTAAGAAAGTATTCTTTGATCATTCCATTAGCCATTTAGTGGTAACAAGAAATAGAATAAATTACTGTAGGTTTGCTGTGGGGCAGGTCTGAGGGGTGGTTGGGAAAATAGAGACAATGGTAGAGAAAAAGATTACAGTGATGGTGGGATTGGTGATGGAATACTGACTGAATGCCTGAAACAAATCATTATGAACAACTTATGAACAACAGTAAACCACACTGTTTAAATAAAGTACAGGGGAACATAAATAAATAAATAGAATATTTGGGTTAGCTCATGTGTTAGTATATTTTAGTTCACTGTCTTCCCGTTCATCATCAATTTGCTCGAGCGGGCCCCAGTAACATCTCCATATGTCCTGTCTCATGCTAGTAGAGCCCAAGCCATCTGCTTGCTCCAGGAACATATAGAGCCTCAATCCATTCCGGAATGAGGTCTATAATTGTTACTGGTATTTGGCATATATATCAAATACAACACGGGTAGCTTGCCAGGCTCTGCCGTGCAGGTAGCATACTCTTGTAGGCATCTCTAAGTCCAGCATTTATTGATGAACCTGCGCGGCCGCAAGCGGCCGTGCGAGCTGGGCACTGATAGGCGGGTCTGCTGGGTGGAGTTCTGACGGAGAGAGAAGTCCGGATGTGGAAAATGGAGGCCCTCATGGAGTGGGGGGGTTGTCTGACTTGTTGCAAGCTCTGCTGGGATGGTGGGCCAGGGCTGGAACCCACCATCCCTCCCGGGCGCCTCGTGAATGGCTGGTCACAGGGAGAGCCAGTAGCAGCTCTGCCCCATGTCTGCGAGTCTTATGAACTAATATTTTATGAACTAAAATATTATGAACTAAAATATTAGTTCATAAGACATATTAGAGAAAGCTATTATTTTATGTCTAAAATCGTATACAGATATGTGGACTTCATGTAAGCATATAAAATTAAAAAGTGAATAGTGATAACTTATTACTATACCTGTTGCATTCTTGAAAATGTATATATGCTTATGAATATATCCTTGTGACTATGAACTAGGCAGTACTTTTTGGGGGAGGTAGGGATTGCTCACATGGGCAGTGCTCAGGGCTTACAACTGGCTCTGCTCTAAGGAATCACTCCTGAGTGTGCTTGGAAGACCCCATGGGGTGCTGGGGATTGAACCTGGCTCAGCCACATTCAGGACAGGTACTATTGTTAGGCAATATTTTGGGGTTGGTCAACACCTGGTGTAGCTCAGGGTTTATTCCTGGCTCTGCATTAGGAATCACTCCTTGTGGTGCTTGGGGATTAGATGGGATGCCAAGGATTGAACCCAAGTCAGCTGTGTGCATGGCAGGTTCCCTACCTGCTATACTCTCTTTCTCAGGCTCCTAATTAGGCAATATTTTTTGTTTTGGACAAGATATCAAAAAACACATCAAAAGCAAAAGAAAAGTAAACAAATGAAGTTTCAGGGCCTGATGTGATACTACAGTGGAGAAGGCACTTGCTTTGCACACAGCCAACCTGGGTTTGATCCCGGCATCCCATATATGAGCACCGCCAGGAGTAATTCCTGAGTGAAGGGCCAGGAATAACTTTTGTGTGTCTCTGGGTGTGACCCAAAGAGAAAAAAAAAATCCTTGGAATCTCATTTGGTCCTTGGAGTCCTACCAGGAGTGATCCCTCAGTGCAGAGCCAGGAGTAAGCCCTGAGCACCACTGGGTGTGGCCCACAAACAAAGGGTGGGGGCGCACTAAAATTTAAGATTTGAGGGCTCAAGAGACAGAACTGCAGTGCTTTCCTTGCACAGAGCCAACTTCAATTCCCAGCACCACAAATGTCCTCGAAGGACCATCAGGAATGATCACTTAGCACACAAACAGAAGTACGCCCTTAGCATTGAAGACTGTTGTCTCAGAAAAACACAATCTTTTTCAAAAAAACTTTCTGCTTCAAAGAAAATCAAATAAAATGAAAAGGCAATTCACAGAATGGGAGAAATATTTGCAAATAAGATATCCCAGTAAAGGACTTATATCCAAAACACAAAATTCTTTTTTTTTGTTTTTTGCTTTTTTGGCTCACACCCGGCAATGCTCAGGGGTTATTCATGGCTCTTCACTCAGGAATCACTCCTGGCAGTGCTCGGGGACCATATGGGACGCCAGGGATTGAACCCAGGTCAGCTGCATGCAATGCAAACGCCTACCCGCTGTGCTATCGCTCCAGTCCAAAACACAAAACTGTTAACAACACACACACAAAGACATATGTTCGGCGCCAGAGAAACTTCCTTTGTACATGGCCGCCCAGGATTTGTACAGGCCGATCCCTGGTACCTCATATGGTTTCCCAAGCCCTGCCAGTAGTTAATGCCAAGTCAGGAGAAAACCCTGAGCATTTGAGGGTGTGGTCCAAATCCCTGCAATCCCCATCCACACCCCAGCCAAAATAAGACATACATCTCAATTAAAGAATGGACAAAAATATTAGTCATTTTTCAAAAAAAGCATTCAAATAGCTAGTAAGCACATAAAAAGATAGTTAATATCATCAGTCATTAGAAAACACAAATCAAAAAATATAATAACTTGCCACTTCATCTCTATTTAGGAGGGCTAAAATTAGTAAAAACAGAAAATAACAAATGTTAGTATGTATGCACAAGGGGACTGGAGAGACAGTACAGTGGGTACCCCTAGTACCATATATGGTCTCCCAAGTCCAGCCAGGAGCAAGCCCTAAGCCCCACCAGTTTTGGCCCCCAAAAAACAAAACAAAGCAAAAAATAGTCATACAGACTATTTTACATTAGAATCCTTATACATTACTAATAGAATTGTAAATTGGTGTAAGGTGAAACCCCTTTGGAAAATAAGTTACTAGTCTCTAGACTAGAACTGCATATTGAAAGCAGGTAAAGGAATATACATATAACACTTCAGCATCTGGATTGCAACCACAATGTGCAATGGGAGAGAGAGAGAGAGAGAGAGAGAGAGAGAGAGAGGAGAGAGAGAGAAGGAAAGTACCTGCCATAGAGGCAGGTTGGGGGAGGGAAACTGGGGACATTGGCATTGGGAAATGCCCACTGTTGAAGGAATGGGTGTTGGAACAATGTATGACTGAAACCCAATCATGAACAGCTTTGTAATTGTCCATCTCACAGTGATTTAATAAAAAAATAATAAAATTCTAAATCTAAGATCCTAAATAAAGAAAATAAGTTACTAGTTCCTCAAAATGTTAAACAAAGCTAGCAATTCTACTCAGAAGTATATATATATATGTATATATATGTATATATATATGTATATATATATATATACATATATATATACCTAAGAGAAATGAAAACATTAACACAAAAATCTGTACACAAATGTTCACAATAGCAGTATTACACATAAATGACAAAATCAAAGAAAATGTTATATATAAAGTTCAGAGATAAGTGTAGAAATAAGTGGTAGAAACATCTGGGGACTGGGGAGATAGAACAGCAAGTATGGTGCTTGCTTGGTACATGCCAAACCAGGTTCAATCCCTGGAAGCTCCTACGGTCCCCAATTAGTGCCAGGAGTGGATACTACAGACTTGATAGTTACCAATGCATTACAAGAATACCTAATGAGGGGCTGGAGTGACAGTGTAGTGGGCTCAATCCCAGGCATCCCATATGGTTCCCCCACAAGCACCACCAGGAGTAACCCCTGATCATCACTGGGTGTGGCCCAACTCTGCCCCTCCAAAAGTATATGTAATGAATAGAAAAAAGTGGATTGAGGAATAAAGATTGTAAAATAGAATTATGTAAAATCAGATTATCATTCATGAAGCCAATAATGAGGAACGCTTTTTTTGTTTGTTTGTTTGTTTGCCTTTGGGTCACATCCAGCAATGCTCAGGGGTTGGTTACTCCTGGCTCTGCACTCAGAATTACTCCTGGCAGTGTTTGGGGGGATCATATGGGATGCCAGGGATAGAACCCAGGTCAGTCACATGCAAAGCAAATGTCCTACCTACTGGACTATCGCTCCGGCCCCTGATGGAGAATGTTTCAAGAGGAAGAAATAATGAGTGTCGAAGTTCAGGCAAGAAAAATCTGAGTAGAATTTATAAGGGATTTAGAAGTAGGGTTTTATAATTACAATAGTAATGTAGGAGTACTGATGAATGAAAGGCAGCAAAGGTACATGACTTTATACTTCACCTTTGAAAATGGAGGTAACAGGCTTGCTTTTCAATCCCTTGAACACATATCTTGTTGCTTGCCTCTATTCCCTTTGCTTGCCCAATTCCACTCTGGAGAAGCCTGTGTTCTCTCGTGAACCTGTACTTCTCTCCCTCACATTTTTCTAAATAAAAACTCTATTGCTTCATAAAAACATGAGGTAAAATATTGTCAATTATGAAATTTTATTTTAAGCATCCTTATATGCCTATTAGACAAGATACATTATACAGTGAAACAGAAGATCTACCTTTGTAAGGAGTATTATGGTCTCAAATGCAGTTCTGTATTGAGTGTAAGAAGAAAGCTGAAAACCAGAAATATCAACCTGAAAAAAAAGAAAGAACCTTAAACATGAGAACAACAGCTATACCTTTTTTTTTGAAAATTCTTCAATTTTCTCAAGCTAAAAAATATTGTCAAACTTATATGTGGGTAATTCAGTAATTCAAGATAAGTTATATAAATTAAGGTGTGAGAAAACCTACAATTAGTCAATAAAATGAGAAACTATTATTGATAAGATAATTTACTTCAATACATCTCATACATATGTTAAACTCTAGTACCATCAATGCAGTAGATATAAATATTATATCATGCAGTGGATTTCAAAGAATTACTTGATAAGTGCGGCTAAACTCATGTTTAGTATAGTAAGCAATACTGTTTCCATCTCCAGATTATAAAGATTATTTGCTGTATTTAGCATCCATCTAAGTAGATTAGTGTAATAACATATACTACTACTTTATCTTTAAATACTACAAAAGTTTCCAAGAAAATGAAATTAATTGATTTTAACATTCCTTTGAACATTACAATCAATATTCATATGACTTACAACAAAAAAGTAACTGTCTAGTTCTTTCTATGTGCTTTAGGAATTTGTGGCCCATTCCTTTGTTCATATGTGCTCCTTCTATTAATCCAGGGAGATCAGCTACTGATACCTAATACAAAATTAAGTGGTTTGAAAAAAAAAAGAATAAATAAAAACAGAAAGCACAATCACATTACAAATTTCCATATCTCAATTGTAAACACTTCCTACTTCTGGTTACCAGTGCATCTCTGCAAAACAAAGATAACAGTATACAACATTGACTAAGGAGCTGGAGAGATACAAAATCTGCCTTGAATACGCTGACCCAGGTTCAATCCCATATGTCCTCCTGAGCAGTGCCAGGAGTGATACCTAAGTGCAGAGCCAGGAGCAACCCCTGAGGATTCCCAAGTGTGGCCCCAAACCAAGTAAATAAGTACATTGATTTTAAAATCTTGGTGCAGGAAACAGTAGTGTTTAGAGCACATGGCTAGCAAGTACTCAACCTAGCACCATTCATTCCTAGCACTGCATGGTCCCTGAAGCATTACGGGTGCAGCTGTGCAGGTCCCTAAACAGCACTGCATTCGTGGACTCTTGCACTTAACTACTGGTCTAAGTTGACAAGAATTGCCAGTGGGGGCCCCAAGCTTTCCGAGCACCTCTTGGGAGGCTCCCACCTCACAAAAAGAATAAAAATCTTGGGTCTGAAGATAATACAGGAGTAAGGCACTTGCCATACAACAAGCTACCCGTATCATATTTGATATGCCAAATACCAGTAACAGTTATAGACCTCATTCCCATGACCTGATGGAATGGTTTGAGGCTCTTTATGTTCCTGGTGTAAGCAGATGCCCTTGGGCTCTACTAGCATGAGACAGGATATATGGAGATGTTACTGGTGCCCGCTCGAGCAAATCGATGATGAACGGGAAGACAGTAATACAGTAAAGGCATTTTGCCATACATGCAGCTAACTCTAGTTTGGTCTCTGAAATGTCCACCCCATATGACCCCTGGGAGTCCCAGTAGTACTTCTGTACTTTTGGATATATCTGGATATATCACTTTATTCATAAACTAAAGAACATTATGGTTGCCTCAAGGTTTTTATCATTATAAAGCTGCTACAATGGACCAGAGCGATAGTCCAGCGGGTAGGGTGTTTGCCTTGCACCACGGCCGGCCTGTGCCGCCAAGGTTCGATCCCGGCATCCCACATGGTCCCCGAGCACTGCCAGGAGTAATTCCTGAGTGCAGAGCCAGGAGTAACCCCTGAGCATCGCAGGGTGTGACCCAAAAAAAAAAAAAAAAAAAAAAAAGCTGCTACAACATAACTATGTGAAAAACTGGTTTGGCTAATAAATTTTCAACTCATTTGACAATTACCAAAAAGAATGATTGTAGATTGTATATTATGATTTAAATTTGTTATTTTCCATTTATTTCATTTTTATTCTAGTCATTCAGAAGGTCTACAGTTATTCTTTAAAACAATAAAATTTAATAGCATTAGGATTCCAGAATCCCATCTAATAAAAAACATTTTTAAAGAACCATAGTTAGAACAAATGAATTTTCTTTTTTTTTTTTTATTGTTTTTCAATTCTTTTTAAAAAATTTTTATTATACCACCTTGAGACATACAATTACAAAGGTGTTCACATTGGTTCTTGGTAATACAGTATTCCAGCACCCATTCCTCCACCAGTGCCCCATTTCCACCACCAATGTACCCCACCCCCTCCCGCCCACCCCCAGGCTGCCTCAACAGCAGGTAGCCCAACAAATGAATTTTCATGTTGTCAATAATATGGAAGTAAAAATAATAATATGGAAGTAAAAATAAACGTACAAAAAAAAAAGTAGAAGAAACAAAAAAAAAGAAAATAATTAGATAATTTAACAACAAATTAGATGAAATATCTGAAAGAACACAAATTACATTCCTATACAATATATCACTAAAATAGATCTCAGAAGAATTTATTTCACTTACCATAAAACAAAATCTTACTATTTTCCTTCTAGTAGCACAGAAGTGAAATGTAAAGAAATCCAAGAACTAAAAGCAAGTATATTGATTTCTAACCAAGAATCTTACTTTAAATACTTACCTGTTTAAAATCATCATACATAATCTTTCCAAGTTCAGGCTTCAATGTTGTAACTAAAAGAAAAAGTTAACAGTAAACTATGGCTACAGTAAAGACTGGAGAATGTAGGAAGCAATGATTCTTCTTGAACAATTTAATTCAGAATCTGTTCTGATTTGTTAAAACTGAAGACAGAATTATTTCTGTTAATTATAATAGGGGTGTCGTATAGAGTTTAAAGCATCCTGCTCCTAATCTTGGTTTGATCCCCAGCAGCAACAGGATTATCCCTGAGCACAGATGTAAGTAAGCCCTGAGTACCACCAGTATGGTACCCCAAAACCAAAATTAAAATTATAATAGGGTCGGAACAATAGTACAATATACTTGGAAAAGAATAAAAACACATTTTTATAAAGTGCACAGGCACAGATCTAATCTAAGTAGTGGTCCTGAAAGTTCCTCTATTGCACTGCAAAAGAGGATGGTGAAAGTTTTTGGTGGGGGCAGGGTGGTGAGAGGACTGGTACAGAACAGAACTTCATTTCTATCCCTAGTCTGTGATAAAGATTGGATTACTTTGGTGTATATAAGGGACTGACTTGAGGCCCCTTCACTTTTACCGTTTACCTTTTGGGCCTTTTAGCTTTCAGCTTTTGGCTCCTGTGGCTTTTGGCTCCTCAGCCTTTTGCTTTTGACTTTTGGCTTTTTGCTCTTTGGCCTTTTGCTCCTTCTTCTGGGTAGGACTCAGCTCGGGTGAGAGACTTAGGTGGGAGACAGGCTCTTTTGTATGGTCTAAGTTCGGACCAGAGCTAAAGTTTGTTCATTATATTGGAGTGCTGTGGAAGAGCTTTTGTACTATTAAAAGCCATTTTTGGAACTGCACCGGACTCGTGAGTTTTCATCTGTCCTCCCGGCATCTTCGGAGGTAGAAGACAACCTCTGTCCTGACACTGTCGGGGACCCCGACCCGGCGGCGTTCCCTGACACTGAGTAATTTCTCTTTCTTTTCTAAAAAGAGGGTAGTAGGTTAAATAAATTTGGGAACCTCACTCTAATCATCATGCTGTTCATAGCCAGAGAAAGGTTAATTTTTTTAATTTACTGCATTAAACTATACTAAAAATTATACTTACATGCATAATCTGCAATTTCAGGCTTCGCATGAGAAATCTGACTTAACAAAGAAGATTTTCCAGCATTTGGGAATCTGGAATTTAAAAAAACAATATGCACAAACATTACAGAAAATACAGTTTTTTGTTTTGTTTTGGGGCCACACCTTTCTGTGCTCAGAGCTTATCCCTGGCTCTGTGTTCAGGAATGACTCCTGGAGGTACTTCCGAGTACCAACTGAGCTATCAGGGGTGGAAAAAGGGTCAGCCACATGCAAGGAACACACCTTACCCACTGTACTATCTCTCTGGCCCATTAATACAATATTGTCTGAATTCCAAACATTTCAGAATATTAATACCTTGATTATATCTGGGATTTAAAGTAGAATCTTAAGTTTTAAATTTTGTTAATTTTGTTTGAATATTAAGTTTTTTAATTTTTTTTTTTTTTTTTTGCTTTTTTGGGTCACACCGGCGATGCTCAGGGGTTACTCCTGGCTCTGCACTCAGGAATTACTCCTGGCGGTGCTCGGGGGACCATATGGGATGCCAGGGATCGAACCCAGGCCGGCACAGGCCGGCGGTGCAAGGCAAACGCCCTACCCGCTGGGCTATCGCTCTGGCCCCTTAATTTTGAAAATCTAAAAACAATATATACTTGTTGAAACAGTGAAGAGGTTCATTCTGAATACTGAAGTTTCAGTATGTAAAGTAATTAAAATTATTTTTAAAGCAACAATTTGCAAATCATAGATAGCATAAAAGAAATAAAATATAATCCTCTATCTCTACAAAATACCAACAATGTATTACACTTATTTTGAGGATTAAAATAAATAATTATGAACATTTTAAACATGGAAGAGTATATTTCTCTGGGGATATATAATGCTGAGGATAAGAACTGAAGAACTGTAGCCACCAACATTGTATACTAGGTACACTCGCCTTGCACATGGCTGACCTGAGTTCAATCCCCAGCAAGACATATGATCCCCCAACACTGCCAAGAGTGATCCCTGAGCACAGAGCCAGGGAATAGGCCCTGAGCACAGGGAAGGAGGGAGGAGGCAAGCAGGGATAAACAGAGGGAAAGAGAAAGGAAGAAAGGAAGATGAAAGAAAACTAGAGTGACAGTAGCAGGTAGGTGTTGGGTGACACCCTACTTAGCTTCCAGCTACATTTAGCTTGCAGCTCCTCCCAGATCTGCTAGGGAGGCTTTGAATCAGCCCTGGGTGCTTGTAAACAGCCAGAAGGCCACTGGAAGTGCTGCATTTTAATAGTGCTATTTACCTGTTTTCATCTCTAGATAGATGTTTTGGCGGATTTCTATTTATAAAATACGCTGCAAGAAGAGAGGCTCTCTTTTTGCCATTTCGGCTTCCCTTGACATTTTGCTTCTCCGTCCTCTCCATTCTGTTGGGCCTCAACACGTGGTGGCAGCCATCTTGGCCTACACGAGGCTGGAGCCTAGCTGGGAAACCAGAGTCCAGAGGTTTTCCCTGCTCTTGGATTGTATATCGGAACCTGTGATAATAAAGCCCCTTTAAAACTGGGCCGGATTCCTGAGTTTTCATCCATTCCCCACCAGGTTCCGGAGGTAGAAGGGAACTCGCTTCCTGGTATTGTTGGGGACCCCAGCGGCTCCCCAACAGGTAGGCACCTTCTTTGCATGTGGCTCATCTGGATTTGATCCCTGGCATCACCAGGAATGATCCATAAGCACTAAACCAGGAGTAAGCTCTGAGCACTGCCAGATATAGAGGGAAGGAAGGGAGGGAGAGAGGGAAGAGAAAATAAAGTGGGTGGGAGGGAGGGGAAAATATGAGTCTATCATATTTACTTTCAATGGACAGTGAATGTGAAGGGTTTTTCAGCCCGAAGAAATAGCATGTACATAAAGGCTCCATGATGGCAGTCAATAGATACATGTGTCTAAAGGATCTTGGAGCAAAAAATTCCATTTACTTAGCTTCAACAAATAATATGTCCTCAAAAGGTATTTCTTTAAGTTGATCTGTTAGTTAGAAGAGCTAGTTCAGAGGTCAGGGGAACAGGCTTCACATGTACAAGGACCTGAGTTCAACTCCCAGTACCTCAATCTGTCTGTCTTCCCACTCCCAGCACTGCTCAGTGGGACCCTTGAGGCCTCCAAGAGTGCTCAGCCCTAACTGAGCTACAATGCTCAGCCCAAAGATTGAATCATCCACGCTGACTGGTCAAGTATCACTGAAAATGGCCCCTGAGGCTCCTGAGCAAAGATTGGGAACAAAAACAAAAAAAAAAAAAAAAAACTTTTTCAAAAAATTTAATGTTTTAAAACATCATGAGCGGGCCAGAGTGATAGCCCAGAGGGTAGGGCGTTTGCCTTGCACGCGCGGCAGCCTGTGCTGGCCCAGGTTCAATCCCCCAGCATCCCATATGGTCTCCTGAGTACTGCCAGGAGTAATTCCTGAGTGCAGAGCCAGGAGTAACCCCTGAGCATTGCCAGGTGTGACCCAAAAAGCAAAAAAAAAAAAAAAAAAAATCATGAGTTACAAAGTTGGGCTTCTGACATACAGTGTTCCATCACTAATCCCACCACCAGTCTCCCTACACCCACTACGCCCCTGCCCAGTCCCAACCTGACAACTTGACAGGCACCTTTCTGAATCTGCTTATTAAAGTTTAGGTTTCGTGATTTCAGTGTTGACTCTCTGGTTTAGGTAGCTCCATCATTCCTTAACATCACTGATGTACCTGAATCCCTACCCCCACTGCTTCTCATCTATCTCTTCTTCCTCATCACACTCTTCTTTCTCTTCTGTATTCTCTGGGGCCAAAGGTAATATAGGCACCCCCTTTACAGCATTGCATTTCATCATCTAGTTAGTCTAAATACCAATATGTGATACCATCCTCTGGTTGGCTGGAATAGGAATACAAATAAGGTCCATATACTATAAAAGCTTGATGAGTTTCTTATATTTCCTTTAGTATAGACAACCTCTTGGCCTTGCTTCCCATTTGCAATAGCCTTTTTTGGTTTTGAGGTCAAACCCAGCTGTTAGGCTCAGGGCTTACTCCTGGTTCTGCACTCAGAGCTCACTCTTGGCAGTACTCAGCAGGTCATATGGGGTGCTGGGGATCAAATCCAGGTCAGCGTTGTGTAAAGCAAACACCCTACCTGCTGTACTATTGCTCCTGTCCCATCCCCTTTGCAACTTTAAAGAATTGGGGTCATTTATCCTGTAGAGTTTCTTTCCCACAATCTGGACTTTTTCCACAGAAAACCCCATGAGGTCATTTAACATGTTCCCTTGTCCTGGATTTTCTATAAATTTATAGTTAAATATAAAACCTTTACCAGATTTGGGTTATTTCTTTCTCTGAAAGATTACTTCATAGTTGGATAACCTCCTTTTTAAACAGAATTAGATTAGATGAATACCTTTCAAGGGTGTACTGTTATTTAAACAATATCTTACTGTTAGGCATTTAAGGTTACTCCAATCTTTTACTATTATAAATAGCACACCCTATAGAAGGATATGCACCAACTTTAATAGTAACCCGAATGGTAGAATTAACAGACAGTGGTAAAATTAACAAAATTATTTGTTTCTCTTCCTACAGATGAGCATTTGCTATTTGTCTATTTTTTTCCTAAAAACTTTAGGGGCGGAGCAATAGTCCAGCGGGTAGGGCGCGTTTGCATTGCACGCTGCCCATGCCGGCCCCCCAATTCGATCCCGGGCATCCCATATGGTCCTCTGAGCACCGCCAGGGGTAATCCCTGAGCGAAGAGCCAGGGAGTAACCCCTGAGCATTGCCAGGTGTGACCCAAAAAAAAAAAAAAATTAAACCATGCAGTGGGCTATCCTTGTACCTTCAAACATATCTTTATGTTTGAGGTAGTATTACATGATTACTGATTAAAATAAATGCCCATTTGAAGATTAATTTTATTACTAAATTTTTCTCAGAAAGGCCCACCATGTGCAAAAACAGCACCAGGAATGGAAGTTTATTTAAGAAATTATTTCCTAAGTTTCATTCAAGTATCTTTACTGTATTTATCCAGCATACCCTAAGTTGGAGCAGATACAATGGAAACAGTATGAATGTGCCTCAAAAAATTATAAATTAGGGGTCTGGTGTGCAACCCCTGGGTGCAATCCCTGGCACTGAATGTTCCGTCCCACTCCCCTGGAGTGCTAAGGAGGCCCCCAAGCACCTTCAAGTGTGGTCTCTGTAGTTACTAAGGTCCTCAGATGTGGGTCAATGATGATAAGGCCTACTTGGGCCTTTCTGGGCCTTAATATCAGTGTCACATTGCTACTGAATTGGATAAGTACTGAACTTTCCAGCCTAATTGGCTAATTCTCACTAGGTCTGAGTGGTGCTTAGGAGATCCAAAATAGAAAAATAAACCAAAAATGTAAATAAAAAAACTTATTAAAAAGCAGAAGTATATTATAATCCATAAATTCCACTTCTAGCTATTTACCTAAAGAAAACAAAAATACTGATTTGAAGAGATGATCACAGCATTGCTATTACAACAGAAAACACAGGCAAAATGGCTAAAATATCCATCAATGGAAAAATAGATAAAGAAAAGTATGTCTGTTTGCCTGCTTGTGTGTATGTAACACAATACTATTCAGTCACTTAAGAAAAGGATTTAGCCAGTTTCAATTTGGATGAACACAAGTCAGACAAAGACAAATACAGTAAGACCTCATTTGTATTTGGAATTTAAAATATGTAAACACATGCATGAGTGGACAAAACAGGTAAAGGAAGTTCCAGTTACAAAATGTGTAAAAAAAAAATTTTTTAAATTTTAAAAAAATGTGTCGTGAGGGGCCGGAGCGATAGCCCAGCGGGTAGGGCGTTTGCCTTGCACGCAGCCGGCCAAGGCTGGCCTGGGTTCGATCCCCAGCATCCTGTCCCCCACCAGGAGTAATTCCTGAGTGCCCAAACACAAAAGCCCAGGTCTAGATGGATTCACTAGTGAACTCTACCAAACCTTTAAGGAGGACCTATTGCCAGTCCTTTTCAAGCTCTTCCAGGAAATAGAAGAAACAGAAACACTCCCAAACAGTTTCTACAAGGCACATATCAACCTGATACCCAAAGCAGGGAGAGACAACATGAAGAAAGCCAACTACAGACCAATCTACCTGATGAACACGAATGCTAAGATCTTCAACAAAATACTAGCAAACAGAATCCAAAGACTCATCAAGAAGATTATACATCATGACCAAGTAGGATTCATCCCAGGAATACAAGGATGGTTCAACATTCACAAGTCAATCAATATAATACATCATATCAAAAAAAGAAAAAATAAAAACCATATGATCCTATCAATAGACGCAGAGAAAGCATTTGACAAGATCCAGCAGCCGTTCATGATTAAAACCCTCCAGAAAATGGGAATTGAAGGGACTTTCCTCAAGATATTTACAGCCATCTACCAAAAGCCCACAACGAACATCATTCTAAATGGGGAAAAGTTGAAAGCCTTCCCCCTGAGATCAGGGACAAGACAAGGTTGCCCACTCTCACCTCTTTTATTCAATATAGTACTGGAAGTACTTGCCATAGCAATCAGAGAAGAAAAGGACATCAATGGCATCCAGATAGGCAAGGAAGAAGTCAAGCTATCATTATTTGCAAATGACATGATATTATACCTAGAGAACCCTAAACTCTCTACCAAAAAACTCTTAGAAACAATAGACGCATATAGTAGAGTGGCAGGATACAAAATCAACACCCAAAAAGTCGGTGGCTTTCCTATATACAAATAACGAAAGAGAAGAAAGGGATATTAAGGAAACAATTCCATTCACACTTGTGCCACAGAAAATCAAATACCTAGGAATCAACTTACCCAAGTGTG
>JAJIBD010028232.1:0-38672 GCA_021461705.1 Cryptotis parvus
GAAGACCTGCAAATACCAGAAACAGCCTATCAACACTGAGAGGAAATTAAAATAGTAATTAAAATCTGCCCAAACACAAAAGTTTTTCCAGGTCCACGGATTAACTAGTGAACTCTACCAAACCTTTGTATATGACCTACTCCCATTCGTTTTCAAGCTCTTCCAGGAAATAGAAGAAACAACAGAAACACTCCCCAAACAGCTTCTACTTAGGCCACATATCACCCTGATACCCAAACAGGGAGAAAGAACACACAAAGAAAGAAAACTACAGAGACCAATATCCCCAACACGGATGCTAAGATCTTCCAACAAAATACGAGCAAGAGCAGACTCCAAAGACTCATCAAGAAGATTATACATCATGACCATGTAGGATTCTCATCCCGGGAATGCAAGGATGGTTCAATATTCGCAAGTCAATCAACATAATACATCATATCAATAAGAGAAAAAAAAAAAACCATAAGATCCTATCAATAGACGACAGAGAAAGCATTTGACAAGATCCAGCACCAGTTCATGATTTAAACCCTCCAGAAAATGGGAATTGAAGGAACTTCCTCAAGATAGTTAGCCATCTACCAAAAGCCCACAGTGAGCATCATTCTCAATGGGGAAAAGCTGAAAGCCTTCCCCCCTGAGATCAGGGACAAGACAAGGTTGCCCACTCCCACCTCTTTATTCAATATAGTACTGGAAGTACTTGCCATAGCAATCAGAGAAGAAAAGGACATCAAGGGCATCCAGATAGGCAAGGAAGAAGTCAAGCTATCATTATTCGCAGATGACATGATATTATACCTAGAGAACCCTAAACTCTCTACAAAAAACTCCTAGAAACAATAGACACATATAGTAGAGTGGCAGGATACAAAATCAACACACAAAAGTCGGTGGCTTTCCCTATATACAAATAATGAAAGAGAAGAAAGGGATATCAAGGAAACGATTCCATTCACAATTGTGCCACAGAAAATCAAATACCTAGGAATCAACTTACCCAAGTGTAAAAGGACCTGTACAAAGAAAACTACAAGACACTGCTCCAAGAGATAAAAAGAGGACACAAGGAAATGGAAACATATTCCCTGCTCATGGATGGGGAAATCAACATTGTCAAAATGGTAATACTCCCTAGAGCTCTGTACAGATTCAATGCAGTCCCTATAAGGATACCCATGACATTCTTCAAAGAAATTGACCAAACACTCCTGAAATTTGTATGGAACAATAAACCCCCCAAGGATAGCTAAAAGTAATCCTCGGGAAAAAGAAGATGGGAGGCATCACCTTTCCCAACTTCAAACTGTACTACAAGGCAGTAGTAATTAAAAAACAGCATGGTATTGGAATAAAAACAGACCTGTGGACCTATGGAATAGAATTGAGTATCCTGACACCCAACCTCAAACACATGATCATTTAATCTTTGATAAAGGTGCAAAGAGTCTAAAATGGAGTAAGGAAAGCCTCTTCAACAAGTGGTGTTGGGAAAACTGGGCAGTGACATGTAAAAAATGAATTTGGACCTGTGTCTAACACCATGCACAAAAAATCAGATCAAAATGGATTAAAGATCTCAATATCAGACTTGAATCCATAAAGTACATTGAAGAAAATATAGGAAAAACCTCCACGACATTGAAGCTAAAGGCATCTTCAAAGGTGAAACATCACTAACAAAGCAACTAGAAGAAAAGATAAACATATGGGACTACATGAAACTAAAAAAGCTTCTGCACCTCAAAAGAAACAGTGACTAAGATACAAAAGCAGTCCACAGAATGGGAAAGAATATTCACCCAATACCCATCTGATAAGGGGTTAATATCCAGGATATATCAGGCACTGGTAGAACTTTTACAAGAAGAAAACAAACAACCCCATCAAAAAATGGGGAGAAGAAATGAACAGAAACTTCAACAAGGAAGAAATTCGAATGGCCAAAAAAATATGAAAAAATGCTCATCATCACTAATCATCAGAGAGATGCAAATCAAAACAACAATGAGATATCACTTTACACCACAGAGACTGGCACATATCCAAAAGAGCAAGAACAACAAGTGCTGGCGTGGATGTGGGGAAAAGGGGACACTCATCCATTGTTGGTGGGAATGCCGGCTGGTACAGCCTTTCTGGAAAACAATATGGACATTCCTCCAAAGACTAGAAATTGAACTCCCATTTGACCCAGCCATACCACTCCTGGGAATCTACTCTGGGAAGCCAAAAATACGCAGCGGAAACACCATCCCTACTTTTATGTTCATAGCAGCATTATTCACAATAGCCAGAATCTGGAAACAACCAGAGTGCCCGAGAATCGATGACTGGATAAAGAAGCTTTGGTACATCTACACAATGGAATACTATGCAGCTGTTAGGAAAAATGAAGTTATAAAATTTGCCTATAAATGGATGGACATGGAGAAGATCATGTTGAGTGAAATTAGCCAGAAGGAGAGAGACAGATACAGAATGACTGCATTTATTTGCATGACATAAATATATATGTACATATTATGATACCAATATCCAAGGTCAAGTGAAACATGTATCAGGAGGTCTTGCCAAGGTGGAAATTATCACAAACGTGTGGGAGTCAGAGGCTAGGTAAGACAGAAAATGGAACAGTGTGCTAACAATTGTCGAGGGTACTAATGCCAACCTAGAACTGAGCATTAAATAGAGGCAAAAAGATACACATGACAACCCTTTTAATGTATGTTCTGTAATCCATAGTCTGGAAGGGAAGGAAAAGAGAAAGAGAGAGAAAAAGGGAAAGAAATAAAGAACCTGCCATGGAGGCAGGCTGGGGAGGGGGAGGGAACCGGGACGTTGGTGGTGGGAGATGGGCACTGGTGGAGGGATGGGTGCTGGAACACTGTATGACCAAAACCCAAATATGAACATATTTGTAATTGTATATCTCACGGTAGTATAATAAAATAGCTAAAAACAAAGACGAGTCTCCCTAAACCAGAAAGAGAAACACATAGTTTACTTGTCTCATCAAATAGTCTGCACAGAAAGAAATATCTCTAAGGTCTGGGCTTTACCTGTGTTCGGCCATGACTTTGGTCTATTAGTACTGTAAATAAATAAATAATCAGACAAATGCTCTTATTGAGCTAGTTTGGTATTATAATATAAACAGAGAAATATCTTCCAACTAGAAGCAGTATTGAAACATTAAGATATAGGATTCTGAGACCCGGATAGCACACCACATAGTTTGCACTCTGCATATTAGATTTGATTCCTGAACACAAGTAGAGTAGTCAGGCACAGCCGGGTGTGGTTCAAAACTATAAAGAAATCTACGATTCTGAAAATGAGCTGCTATATAAGCAATCTTGAATATTTCATAGAAGTTCATCTGTAAAGAACATTTCTTGATGATATTATGAGAACTTTGCTACTACAGAATGTCACATAGAAAAACTCTGCTACTGTCTTAGATCTGATGTGCATGATTTCTATTCACAAACGTTTTCATATACTGGGTCTTTACTACACATCAGGTATAATAAGGCATTCCATTTTTTCAGGTATTTTTAAAGCAAACTTTAAATTTTCTGTGTAATTGGAGTTTTCCTTTTGTCACATTTGATCACTTGAATCCGTTATTCATCGATTTGTTCGGGGGTGCCAGTAACATTTCCTGTCACATTTTAACGTTTTTTAATTCCTTTTTAATTTTGTAGGTCTTTTCCACTCTTGTAATGCTATAGGATCATAAATTTAGGAATCCTCCTGTTAGTACAGAGTTAGAACCTATTGTACATACTTAGGACCCCAGAAACATTTTCTTTTATACTATTTATTTACAAAAGTTTTCCATAGTAGCTGCATTATTTTTAGGTTATTTTGTTGGCTTTCTCCTTTCTGAAGTTAATATTCTTCGTTTTTGGTTCTGTGTGGGTTTCTATGAGGCTATTGTCAGTCATACTCAGTCCAACAGTGTTGACATGATTACATGCAAGGCCCGAAAGACGGAGCTTCTCCAGTTCAGTGGAGTCTAGTCTACTAGGTCCACACTTGATTGTTCAGGACTGTCTGGGCCACCTAGGGGTAGCTGTCCTGAACAGAACTGAACTCACATGCCCCACACATGACAATTCTTTAAGCAATTTCTCAGGCTTTAGTGGTATATTTTTTTTATTTTCTTCAATGAATTGTCTTTAAATATAGATACTGAGATCTAACTGACTAAAAATAGTTTTAATTTCAACAAATAGGATTTTTTAACATTCTTGCCAGACCTTCTTTTTCTTTTTTATTTCTAGCACTTAGGCATAGAGTACTGACAGGATTCTTTGAAAAAGATGAAGAAATGCCAAGCATGGCTCACCCAGATGCAGAGATCCAGACTCTTGCTTTCTATAACTTTTCAACCAATTTATATTTTATTCTTTTGTCATTTTACAGTCTTTAAACTATATAACAATGGGTATGAGCATCTTTGTAAAATAAATGTTTCTTAGAATAATCATCTCAAATGATTTCTAGAAGCTATTTTAGTTCAACTGGTCTCCTAGTGCCAAACATTTAAGTTGGTACTTGGCATTTGAATATTTTATAATGGATATGATGAATTACCATTTTCAAAGGAAATTAAAATTTGAGTCTGAAATCAAAACATAAAATTTCTTTGAAGTGGTAGAAATTGATGGAATGAGTGAATTAATCACTTAATGGCAACACAAAGCCCTAGTATGTAGTGATGATAGAGGAAAGACAGAAAAAATTATCTTTAGCACATAATATGTCAAATATTGCACTAGATAATTTAAATATTATAATTTCAAGTATCAAAATGTAGGTAGCAAGCATTAAGTAATGTGGCTTTGTGGCAGTGAAATACATATTAGCTTACAAGATGTTTATTATTATTTGTATCCTATGATAAGAAAAAGACCAACATATTATGTACCTTGTTTGAGGTTTTTAAAAACTATTTAGTGATAGTATTTGAGACTATCTAATTTCAAAGTCTGCATTACTTCAACTGCACTGAGAGAATGTAAGCCAAAAGCTTTTGATACTACACTGCAAATGACTATTATTCTAGCATATTGTTATATCTAACATGCAGTGAGAATTTATTTGGTCTAAGAAAATCTTGTAATTAAAAGCATTTATATTTTAATTTCAATTATGAAATGAGGTAACCAAGACACAGAAAAGTAGAGAGGCTATCTAAAGTAATCATACAAAGAGACTGGGTTGAGAAGGCATTGTAAGTCATGCCCTTAGTCCCATGTTATCTTAAAATAAGGACAAGAGCTAGGGTAGCAACGTTGACCAAAGTGAAAGCTGCTCTTTTGTTCCTGTCCTTCCTCCTGAACCATATTGTCTCAATGTTTAGCAGTCCATAAAATATTAGTATAATATATGGCTCACTTGACTGAAATAATAAGACAACAATCAAACGATTTATACACTTGAATCCTAAACCCAATTACAATCCATTATCATATATTTGTGACATTCGTAGAAGACCATATCAATTTAACCATGAACCCAATAATTATATTTTTGTTCATATCTAGCTGTCTGAAATAGTTTGGCTGATTAGTCATTCAATGCGATTTATTAGCATTTCATATCATAAAGAACTATGAGTGTAGACATTATGGTGCCTACTCTAGGAGGCCGTTATACTCATTTGTAAAGATAAAACAATAATATGCATTACAAAACTCAAGGGAAACAAACAAGAAAATAGAAAACATGATTATTTTTCTTTTTTTTTGGGGGTCACACCTGGCGTTGCTCAGGGTTTTTCCTGGCTCTGCACTCAGGAATTACTCCTTGGTGGTGCTCGGGGACCATATGGGATGCCGGGGATCGAACCTAGGCCAGCGCAGACCAACCACGTGCAAGGCCAATGCCCTACCCACTGGACTATTGCTCTGGCCCCCCATGATTTTTTTCTTACTGGTTCATGTAACCTTATAAAACTGGGTATGCATTAGCGCCTGTGGTCTATTGTGAATATAGAAGTTGTAGTCTGAAGTACAAGAAAGTGATATGGTAAACAGCCACTTTAGATGTAGTTTGTCCTTTGCTCTTACTGATCTTGACCTTTCAGCATTTGAAAATTAGAAATAGTGAAATCTGTCATTCTCTCTTGGATGTAGTTTAAGAATCAATTGTAGCATGTCTGTCCAAATACACATATAAGAAAGTATTTTCAGACTAGGAAAGAAGAAAATAAACATCCTGGTGAAAACAAAGATTATAATAATATCTTATTGAGTCTCACTATGTTGATTTGATATATATGACAATTATAACATAAAGGAAGTAGGAAAGAGATATGAAAGATAAATTGCTGGGATATTTCTACATTTGTGGAATAGTATAACCTGACATCCATTGGTATTTTAAGCATTGTGTACTGTAGACTGAAAAAGTCATTTAAAATGTAATACAAGTACAAAGCAACAATCTATTAATAAGAATAGAAGACAAATTTTAATTGTAAAGTAAATAGAAAAGAGAAGACAATATCCAGAAACAGATGGAGGGGAAGTGTTTGAGTATACGCCCTAATTTGCCCTGGGCCTTAGCTTACCCAAACCTTCTATACCTAACATCCATCTGCATTTTGCCTAAAGCTCATACACATCACATTGGTAGATTTGGGGGTAACTTTATATGGCAGAATATTCTTGTCATGGGTCTATGCTAGCTTCAGTTCATTTCTATTATTACCCAATGAGTCCCCTCAGAGTCATGCATGTAGTTTTACCAGAATGACCCTGGTAAACTTTGGATCCACCATAATGTAATCAGCCCTGCTAGATCAAAAGAGCCATGATAGCCTGCCTCTGGGCAAGTTAACATGACTCAGTAAAATTAAAAGCAAAACAAGCAATAATGTTCTGAAACAGATTGGACCTTGTGGAGGTTTAGAGAGAGTAGATGGAAATATATATTCATGATATATAATATTATGCTATTCTACATAAATTAGCCCTCCTGGCATCTCTGCTAATGCAGGGAAGTCCACAGTGGAATGGGTTTTGCCAGGGGGAGTAAGTTCCCAGCCCCTTGTCTGCACTTTAGTACAAAGAAGTGACAAAATCCCACATGAGCACATGGTCTGGGTCTGGCGTCCATCTTGGCTGAGAATACTGACTTGAGCATGTGGTGTAAGTCCAGCTAGGAATTGGAAGTTTGGGGTTTTCCTGACCTTAGATTGTATTACCAGAACTTATTTAAGTAAAGCTTTTTGGAACTTTTGCGGGATTCATGAATTTCATTCATCCCTTGGCTGCTGGTGCCGGTCATTGAGGTAGAAGGGAATTTATACCCTCTTTCTGATAATGCTGGGATACTTAACTGTCCCTGGACAGGGAAGGCCATAAAACACAGTACCACCAGTGAGGTGGCTGCCTCACATACAACAGACCTGGGTTCATTCACTGGCACTACATATATTCCCAAATTTTGCAGGAGTGATCTCTAAGGGCAGAGCTAGGCTGAGGCCTTAGCACTGCCAAATGTGCTCCATACTAAAGAAACAATAAGAAAAGCAGGGAGGGCTAAATGCAAATAATAAAATAGGCTATCTAAATAATAGCCATAAGGACAATTATTGTAAGTGTCAATCAATGGAGTGTTCCTGGGCCATAGGATTTATGGTGATAGGGAGGAGACACTCAGGAGCCAGAAACCTGCAGGAGGTGCTATCTCAGTGAGGTGAGATAAGCAAAGAATGCAACAGTTTGTTAACTTAGCTTTCCTAAATTGTCCCAGAAGAGGGAGGTCTTGTTCATAAGACTCCATCTAGGGCTAATTAGAGCCAACAATGGAATGTGCAGAGAAATGACCTAGGATAGCCTTGTCTGTGTAACTGAAGCTTGATTAACAGTCTCACTAGGGTTTTCTACATACTAACACTATTGTGAGACAGTCTGCCAGAAGACCCCATGTATCTGTTAACAGGCAGTATACATCAGACCTTCTTCGGATATCCTTAGATCTACTTACTGCTACAGAGATAGACATGGAGAGAGAGAGAGAGAGAGAGAGAGAGAGAGAGAGAGAGAGAGAAAGAGAGAGAGAGAGAAGAGGAAAAGTGCCTGCTCTAGAGCCAGGCTGACAGATGGGGGAGGGAATTTGGAGATATTAGTGGTGGTAAATGTTCACTCGTGGAGGGATGGGTGCCAGAACCCTGTATGACTGAAACCGAATCATGAACATCTTTGTAATTATATATTTCAAGGTGGTATAATAATAATAAAAAATATAACTGGCTCCTATCTCAAATTTTCTAGTATCACTGTATCACTGTCTTCCCATTCATCATCAATTTGCTCAAGCAGGCACCATTAAAATCTCCATATGTCCTGTCTCATGCTATCAGAGCCCAAGGGCATCTGTTTGCTCCAGGAACATAAATAGCCTCAAACCATTCCAACAGGTCATGGGAATGAGGTCTATAATTGTTACTGGTATTTGGTATATCAAATACGACATGGGTAGCATGCCAGGCTCTGCCGTGGGGGGTGGCGTACTCTTGTAGTCACCTCAAAAAATTTTCTAGTATATATGTAAAATATGATTGTCTATGAAATAATGAATAAATATAAATTATACACTTTTATTGTTTGTGTTTCTGTTTGTTTTTTTGTTTGGACTATACCAAGTGTTGCTCAGTGTTTACTTCTAGCTCTGGCCTCAGGGATCAAGGATAATTAAACTCCACATCATGTTTAAACATTTGTGGTGCTGGGGATCAAACCCACAAAAGGTAATGGAAAAAAGTGCATAGTAAAGGCACTCTAAGAACATTTAAAAGTTTAGGAATATTAAACATTTTGATTATTATATTTAAAAAGTATATAAATCATACATATAATTGTACACTTTAAAATGGGTAATATGTAATTTATTAAAATCTCAATAAAATTCATTTTCAGTGTACAAGGGAATTAAAAGTATTTCTTCCATTATTAAATATTCACTCAGCACTATTTATTGCATTGCCTTCTAGAAATCTGCAGAACTTAGCAGCACATACAAATTTGCAACTCTAAAATATTTCAAGTGATAAACTACACTTTTCTCTGGAGGCCATTGTTAGTCAAAATATTTCTAAACTCAGTTTTTGAAAATTTTCATATCTCACTTTGTCTATCAGCACTCCAGACAATTTTAAACACAAAATATCTCAGTTTTTTTATTTCTACAGTAAAAATTACTTAGGACTTGTAAGCACCTTATCCTGTATGAATGGAAGTAACCAGCACGGCAATAAATACCAACAAAGGTATTTGATTTTGTACTTTTGAAATTACCAATTTCAGTTTGTATGCTTAAAATAGCCAATATATGCCCCCTTTATAAATATTTAAATTACTAAGAGCTATTTTCCCTTAATTAACAATTTTCCTATTTGTTTTCATATGCATATATGTATATATGAAAAGTTAATGCTCCTAATTTTTCCTTCCATTACAGACAACTTTGAAAATTGATGCTGAAAGTAGGTGACTTTTCTTAAAAAATATGAAGAGTATCTGAAGATAACTCAGCTCCTTGTATTAGAAATTCATCTTAATTGACAGATATCTGTATTTGTGGCAACATTTATTTTGAACTAAAACTGCAGAGATGGCATAGATTATTTGTTTATAAATTGATCTTGCCTACAAAATGATCACTTTCTGTAAGATAATTTTAGTCGATTGGTTAGTTATTTACTTGGTAGAAAGGATAAAAGTCATTTCTGTTTTTATTATTTTTACTCTAGTAATAAACAGAAAGTTCTGCACTTAATGCTTATTTACTCTTTGGCAGCTCTCCTAAGTACTGAAAAATAGTTGCATTTAAAGTGCCAAAGATTTCCTGGCAGTAGAAGTCAAATACTTCCAGTAACATTATTATATAACTTGGTTTTTTAGAGAAATTATGCATCATTAGGCATAGCTCATGATTTAGAGTTGAAAGTAACTCCAGAGATAACTCTATCCAGCTTCCTGGTCCAGGTGACTCAACATCAGCCCAGGTGGCCAGTTTACTCCCTAATCCCTAAAATGACTCATTTATTTTGGTCCTCTCTTTGTCCAGTTTTGCAATTTCTTTAGTGTTCCATTTAATAATTTATTGCAGGTGAGAGAGGAATACAGTGGGTAATTAATTTTAGTTTGTGCTGTTTGAACTCCAAGAAAAGAAGGTTTATTTTGAGTCAACTATTTCCAATCTCCATGGTCTATACAGTGCAATATTATAAATGAGTTGATATATTTTCCTTTCTCAATCTTACTCAATAGTCTCTGAATTTCATTTTTTATTTCTATAATATTGGTCTACAAGAGTGTAAATATTTATATTTTAAAGTCACAATGTTTCTACACTATGTTCATTCATTCCTGAAGTGCAAATATCCCTCGACCATAGTTAATTGGATACTTTTGAGACTCCTATCCAATCCTGGGAACCTAAATTTGTTGTGAGAGTTTAAAGGTGTTGTTTTGTTGTTTGTTTTGTTTTGTTTTGTTTCTGGGTAGGGGCATTGTTGTTGCTGATTCTTGAACACACTCAACTATGCTCAAGATTTACTATTAGGTCTACCTTCAGGGGTCACTTCTGGTGAAACTTGGGGTAACCATAAGTGGTGCTGAGGACTGAAACTACATCCATTGCATGAAAGGTATACACCTACCTGCTGTATATCCTATCTGTCTAGTCCAGAGTTATTTTTATTAGTTATAGCCTATTTCCTTGCCTTATACACACATCACAAATGAATGAGATTGTCTAGAATTTGTCTTTCAATATTTTACTTAGCATACTATCACTTATGACCCGCCCACAAACTTCTCTGGGGTTGTTGGCTGTTATCCAGAGACACTGACACATGGGGCAGAGATGCTACCAGCTCTTCCCATGCTCAGCTGATCATGAGGCATCCAGGAGGGAGGACAGAATCTGGTCCTGGCCCACCACCCCAATAGAGCCTCAGAAGAAGCCAGAAAAAACTCCTGCACCACAATGACAGCATTTTCAACATCCAGGCTCCACAGCTTGTCAGAGCTCCACCCAGGAAAGAAGCCAATCTCAATGCCAGCTCATCAGAGAGAAGCCTATTTCAAGCCGAGGTGTATGGATCTCAGGGTTTCCATGGAGATGGAGCTGGGGTCCCTCTCCACCACGTCTGTCCCTTCCGGGAGGTCAGGTAGACCTGCCCACGAACTGCTCCTGGGCAGTTGGCTGTGATCCAGAGACACAGCCAACTTCCAGTAACATTATTATATAACTGCTACTGGCTCTTCCTGTGGCACACAGCTGTGTTTGGCTGCACGGTACATCAAATTATTAGAAACCAACCATGTTCCAGAAATTCAGATGGTCAATGCAAGAACAGAAATAGACCAGATTAGCCCATAAACCTAAACCCCAACCTAAACCCTAAACCCCAACCTAAACCCTAAACCCCAGCCTGGACCGTTTCGTGAACCGCACTGTCCTCTTCCAGTACTCAATGGGCCTGAAGACCTGTCCTGTTACAAATTACTCTATCCACTGAGGAGGAGAAAAGAAAGGAGGCGAGAATGCTTCTAACCTGACAGCAGACTTGGTCCCCTGGGATAAATCCAGAGCCACAGGATAGCCTGGCAAACTACCCATGGTATATTCGATATGCCAAAACAGTAACAATAATGGAACCCGTTTCCAACGAATGGAGACGTTACTGGCACCTGCTCAAGCAAATCAATGAACAACAGGAAGACAAGTGATACAAGACAAGTGATGCTATCATTTAACTCTATCTGTTTTGTAACAAAAGGCAAGATTTTATTCTTTGTTATAGCTGAGTAGTATCTCATTATGCAATTCTACTCAGACTTCTCTTTTTAAATGAATTAATTTTAATTAAATCACCTTGATATACACAATTACAAATTTAATGGTTTTATTCCACTTCTGTGTCCACTCAAGGTTTGTTTCCAAATCTTGACTCCAGAGCATTGCAGTAAGTATAGGCCTGCATACACTGTTTTAAGTTATGGTCTTTTGTAGTCTTTGCATATGTGACTAGATGCAGAATTGCTGGGTCATGCTCTAGATCTCCTTCTCAGAAGAGTTATACATAATGCTTTCTGTAGAGGCCAATCCAGTCCACAGCCAGACTATCAAGTTATGCATACTGCTTTCTGTAAAGGCCAATCCAGTCCACAGACAGCCAATAGTGATTGGAGCTCCTTCTACTTGACTTCCTGGTCTTCTGATACAGGCCATTCCTACAAGCATGATGATTAGTCATTTTGATTAGCATTTTTCTGGTAACCAGTGATGATGAACATTTTTTCATATCCCTATTCAAAATCTGTTCACAATCTTCTTTGGAGAACTGTCTGTTCAGTAGTTCTCCACATTTGTTTGGGTAGGGTTACTTATGTGTTATTTTGTGTTGATTGTTGCATTTCTGTAAGCATTTTTAAGTATTAGGCCTTTGTCAGGTATACTCTTATTCAGTAGGACTTCTTTGTTTTTGTGATTTTTTTTCCTTCACAAAAAACATAAGTTTTTATTTGGATTTAATCATATTTATTTATTTTTGTTTTTGTTTTCCCTGACAATGGAGCTTAATTACTGAAAACTTCAGTTAGGTCAATATGTGGAGTGTTTCCTATATGGTGTCTTTGGTATATTTTGTCATTCAGGTCTGACATCTAAGTATTTAATTTTAAATTAACTTCTGTTCGTGCTGTGAAATAAAGGTCCAAATTTCATTATTTTTTCAAATAATTATGTGATTTTCCCAACATTTGCTGATTTCTCTTATGCATTTTATATTCCTGACAATAATTAACTATATAGATGAGATGAGGGTATATTTTTGGGCTCCAAATTTTGTTCCATTGATCTGTATGTGTGCTTTAATTTTTATCCCCTAACAATACTATACTATTTTAATGAGTATAAATTTATAGAATAGCTTAAGATCAGGAAATTAGATGTTTGCCATCTTCATTTTTCTCAGAATGGCTATTTGGAGACATTTTGTAGTTCCATTCAACTTTTTTTTTTTTTTTTTCTTTTTTGGGTCACACCCTGCGATGCTCAGGAATTACTCCTGGCGGTGCTCGGGGGACCATATGGGATGCCAGGGATCGAACCCAGGCTGGCACAGGCAGGCCACGTACAAGGCAAAAGCCCTACCCGCTGGGCTATCGCTCCGCCCCATTCAACTTTTATAAATATATTCTCCATGTCCTTGAGGAATGCCATTGGAATTTTATTAGAGACTGTGTAGAATCAATATAATGCTTTGGATAGAACACTCATCTTAACAATGACAATTCTTCCAATGCATTTATGTGGAATATTTTGTCTATTTCTTTGTGCCTTTTATTTCTTCAAATGGTGTCTTAGAGTTTTCAAAGTATAAGCCTTTCACCTCCTGTAAGTTGATTCTTCCAAAAAGCCAGATATACATTTTTCTAAGAATTTCAAAGTTATATACCCCAAATAAATAAACACATATATTTGTCTAAAGACATAAAGAAATGTTCATAACAGTTTTTAATAATAGTCCCAAAGAAGCACTTTTTTTTTTGCTTTTTGGGTGACGCTGTTGACACCTGGTGATGCTCAGGGGGTTACTCCTGGCTCTGTACTCAGGAATTACTCCTGGCGATGCTCGGAGGACCATATGGGATTCCGGGGGACGAACCTGGGCCGGCACAGGCTGGCTGCGTGCAAGGCAAACGCCCTACCCGCTGGGCTATCGCTCCGCCCCCAAAGAAGCACTTCAATGGTCATAAAGTGAAGAATGTCTGGGGGCCAGGCATGTGCCCACTGATAAAGTACAGCATTACAAGCAGAAGACCTACTTTCAGCCCCTGATAACAGATGCACAGCCACACAAACACAAACACAGATGAATAAATATGCTAAATAAAAGCACTCATCAATAATAAAGAATAAAGTATTGATATGTCCTATAACACAGGTGAATATTAAAAACAAGCTAAGTAAAAGAAATATCAAAAGATGAAAAAGTCAATAGAGAAAACTAAATTTAAAATTGAGAGAGGAAGAAGTAGCAGTTGTAGAAATAACAGAGTGGCTAAGATGACACTGAGAAGAGAATCGGTGATAGATGGGAGGACTGGCTACCAATAAAAATCAAGGCTTCCACTGCATCTAGAAGGTGAAATAAATAGAGTCAGATCCTGATGGAAGGATAATTTTTAATGATTTATTCTACTAATATTTATACAGGTTCTAATGCTGTTAAATATTAGGCTAGAATATTAACTGAAAGAATGGAGAAAGGAAAAGTTTCATGGTGCACAGTATAAAATTGTCATTGTGGATAATTAGAAAAATGTGCTGAATCTCAAAGATTTGGGGAATCATAAATTTAAATTGTAGTTGTCAATACAAATGTATAAAAATCATCAATAATGATTAACTGCTGTAATGTGAATTACAGAAAGAAAAGTGTCAGCTTTAAACGTTTTTGTAGCATTTTTTACCTTTTACAATGGAGTTAGAATAACTGTGTAGGTGACATTTTGTGATGATAGCTTTGTGTCATGACAGTAAGGAAGAAATGAAAGATAACAAACACATAGAAATAGCTAAAAAGTTATAGACTTCTCAGTTAGGAAAAAAAATTAGTATGAAAGCATTTAGAAAAATGAGAAAAAGTATTCTATTAGACTGCACACAGAGAGTAGCACAAATTATATTTGAGTTCCTAGGCATTACAGGTGGTAATTCCAGAATCAAAGTGGTGACTAATGTAAAAGAAATAAAAATGTTCTAGTGTGAAATACCAATATATCTGGTCAATCATGAACATAGAAACTGGTATTAAAAACTGAAGCATCAACAATAATAGAAGGGAGTAAATTGAAAAAAATCTCAGGCCCAGAAAGCACAGGAAGTAAGGCATTTGCCTTGCGTGGGGCCAGCACTGGTTACACAGCCTACTCAGGTTCAATCCTTGCGTCTTATATGGTCCCTTGAGCACTGCCAGAGTATTTTCCTCAGTGCAGAGCCAAGAGTAACTCCTGAGTATCACCGCTGTGTCCCCAAAAAGCCCTTCCCCCAAAAAATCTTTAAGATTAAAAGAAAAGAATGATTTGGGGGTTAGTAGGAGGTAGCAAGAGAAAAGAGAGCAAGTAATAAACTCTGAAGACACTTGTGGCAATTAATCTAAAGGTGCACCTTTTAGAAGTGAGGAAAGAGAAATGTCTGGAAATGACATCAGACAGCAGGAGGAGCTTGTTTTCCTCTCAAGAAGGTTTTCCCAGAAACTTTCTAGTGATCAAAACTGGTTTCAGAAAAAAGAGGAAGATTTTGGAAAGGTACAGAATAAACCATTAGAGGCTTTAAATTATTATTAGATGTGATGAGAATGTTGTGGAGTCATACATTGGAACTGAATGAATAAGGGCAAAGTATGATGCTATTTGCTCTTAGTTGGCATTAGGATAACAGTTCACATTGTCATCATTAGGGTTTTCTGGAAGTTATAAACATGATGTGCTGCTCTTCAACCCTGAAGTTGGCAATGACATGCTGAGACAACTGGAGAGATCCTATCTACTGACTATGTGAGAACCAAATCTATTTTAAATCCTCCAAGATTATTTTTGCATTAAAAACATCTCCTGATCAGATTTGACAGTCTGCTCCATCAGGAATACTGAATAAAACCATTGCTTCATTAAAATATATGATGTTATGAACTTAGGTTTTATTATAGGATTTTCCTAAGCATGTGATTAAAGTTTTGGATTTTATTAAAAATACAGTTTGAGATCTTCACATAAAAATAAAGCATGTTCTTAGATATTAATGTTCTCTATTTGTCCTCTTCTTTTCTCCTTATGTGCTATTGTCTCATCTTTTGAGAGTTTGCCTGATAATTAATTTCTAAGAAATTATAAAATTCATTTATTTTATTAATACATTTTATCTAGGGGCCTAGAAATAGCCTAAGTAGTAGATTAAATGCTTAACATGTTCAAGGCTTTGATTCTGATTCCCTGGCACTAAATGGTTCCTTGAACACACCGTAGACAGCTCTGGTCGCCCCTGAGCACACTGTGTGGCTTTATGAGCTTCCCCTCACACTGACTGAGCAGGACTGAGAGTGGCCCAAGAAGAGGAAGGAGAAGGAGCAGGAAAATATTAATATGGGAGTATTAAATTATAATTTTTATAAAAATTAAAGTGAAAAGCAGATAGGGAATAAGTCATCCAATACAATAGTATATATGAATATATGTATATATATGTGTATGTGTGTGTGCTTGTGTGTGTGCTTGTGTGTGTCTCATGACCTCATTGGAAACATTTTTACTACTCGTTATGGCTTTTGGTTTATCTAAACAACTTGACTTGAAATGATCAAATTTACAGAGAACAAACCTGGAGTGAAGAAAATATATGTTAATGAAAAACAAAAAAGTGATCCTTTCAGACTAACAACCTAAAAATATTTTACTATCAGAGTTAGATAACAATATTTATAATTTAAATCTAAATTTGAACCAAGCAGCTAGATCAGCAACTAGAAACCTACCGAAATGCTATTGATCACAGTAAATAACTATCCTAATTACAGACATTTTATGGTTGGCAGCTGAATATTGTAAAATAAATAATTGATGCCTTAATTTATTTTTTTAAGTTTTTTATTATAGCACTGTGAGATATACAATTTCATGTTTCAATTTCAGTTATACAGTGTTCCAGCACCCATCCTTCAACCAGTACCCATTTTCCAACACCAATGGCCCCTGATTCTCTCCCCACCTCCCAGCCTTCCTATATGGCAGCCATTTTGCTCTTCTCTCTCTCTCTCTCTCTCTCTCTCTCTCTCTCTCTCTCCTTCTCTCTCTTCCTTCTCTTACACTTTGTGTGATGCATTAATTTGAATAGTGTTGTTTTATTATTTTTATACATTTTATTTGCTTACTCTTTGTTGCAGTAAAATATAATTTTAGGAGTTCAACATTGCCCTCAATGAATGAGTGTTTCACATACTACCAAAGTTTTCGTGGCCCTCATCCTATTACATTTTCTCTTCCACCAATTATCTCTTTCCCTTAATACAATTTTGCTAAATATGCAGGGATAGTATTGCTGTATCATGTAAAAATAAAAAATACCATTTTTATTTTTAAGGATTTTAATTTTGCTCTCCACAATGGCTGAAGTGATTTTTGTTCCACACCAACAGTGTATCAAAATTCCTTTAAAAAATAAAAGATTTCCAAACTGATGGACAAACTGTTGTAGGATAAGAAACTATGTCTCTGGTGACAAGGAAATTCTACTAAAGTTAGTTATCATTTTTGTTTTGTCTTATGCGTCATTGAACCTATTTATTCCTGCTTATTTGAGCTTTGTCTACTTTAAAATTTGTTTACTTATTTATTTTTTAGTCTGTGGCCACATTCTGCTGTGCTCAGGACTTCGTCCTGACTCTGACTCAGGGATCACTGCTGGTGTGCTTGTGATCAAATACAGTGGGTTATCTGTAACTACGAGCACCTTATTTGTACACTATCTCCCTGGCACTTATAAACGTTTTAATTTTTAAAGACCATGATTTACAAAGCTATGGTCTCACCTCAAATGGTGTCACCTCCAGCCACCATTGTCAACCTTCCACCACCAAGCTTAGGGGACTTCCAGCCCTCAGTTTGAATCCTTGCAGGCACGTTTTTAAGTTTGGTTGTTATAATTTGGGTCTCCTGTTTTTAGTCTTGTCAATGAATGGAGCAGGCTCTTTCAATCACTTTCTCTTCTAGTTATTATTTGCACATAGGAACGTAGCAGACTTTTGTGTAACTTTTCTAGTCAGTAGTATGTGGATATCTCAGATCTGTTTCTGAAACAGACTAAGCAACTTAACATTTAACTTGAGCTTAATTGAAATAATGGAATTCTAAGAACATTTTATTTAATTCACATAAAAATCCAGGATAACCACAGATTTTAACTCTAAAATGACAAGATACATTATTTTTCAAGAGATCAAGGTAGCAAAAAATGAAATTAGATTTGGGTTTCTGCAGCCATTACATTAAGGAGAACTTACCTTCATGATGTTATTAATTCCTTGGGTGTCTGACATTCTTTGAGGGATCCACAAAGAAAATTTTTTTATCATATTACTAAACTTGTAATTGCCCTGTACTGACATTTGCACTGACAGTACAAAATAGTAGTGGATAAAATTACTGGTGCCTTAGGTCGAGTAATGGTAGTGGCACCCAATATTTATTAATTTCATTATATTCTTCACTATAGTTTTCATAATTTGAAAATAAATAACCAGTTTCAATTAAGAATATTGATGAAGCAGTAAACTAACCTTATAACACTCCGATTTTTAATGTGCTTAATTTTATTTCGATGTATGCTTCATGACAAAATGGGGAGCATGAAGATTATCACTTCTACACATTATAAAGCTAATTTTTTGTCTAAAATAAAAGTAGTTCTGTTTTGACTTGCTTGTTAGTTGGCCCATATACTTTACCAGAGAGCTGCCTTCCATTGTTAATTTCACAGCAATTAATAACAGGCTGATTGAAAGTCTTGGTCTTCAAAGACCAAGACCAAAAACATAAAATCATTTATGTTTCTGAACTTTTGTTCTTTTTACTCTAAAAATGAAATCCTCTTTTCACATCATTATCTTTTTCATAGGACATTATCTCATTTTGCAAGACAAAACTTGCTTTTTTTTTTTTTTGCTTTTTTGAGTCAAACCCAGCGATGCTCAGGGGGTTACTTCAGGCTCTGCACTCAGGAGTCATTCCTGGTGGTGTTCGGAGGACCATATGGGATGCCGAAGATTGAACCCAGGCTGGCACAGGCCAGCCGTGTACAAAGCAAACTCCCTACCTGCTGTACTATCGCTCCAGCCCCAAAACTTGCATTATTTTCTATAAAAATATTCCTTGTTACATATCCTTCATGCTTTTAGATGTCCCTTTCATGTGTTCTCAAAGCACAGTATTTTAAAATTAGCAGTGTCATATTGTTTATTTATTTTTCTTTCATTGTAATTGAGGCAACAATGGTTACAGCAGAGTTTATTTTGCCTATGATACCATAGTTATTGACAATTATCCATCACTAAAGTGTGACTCTTGGCAACCTCAGTTCTGTTTTCAAGTATAAAAGGTGGTTGCCGCCAGATACCTTCCATCTCCCTTTGCTTCTTTTCTTTATGTATTACATAGGTGTGAGATCATCTGATATTTTTCCTTGCTGTAACATGTTTTACTTAACATGATCCTCTCTAACTCCATCCATCTATAGCAGAAGGCAGTATTTCATCATTGCTCATAGCTGAGTAGTATTCCATGTATCTAATTTTGATCTTCCATCTGTTACACATTTGCACTGCAACCAGATCTTGGCTATTGTAAATACAATTGCAATAAATATGGCTGTACACATATTCTTTCAAGTTAATGCTATTGTGTTCTTTGGATTAGATCCCAAAGAGTGGAATCCTGGGTCATATGGGAGTTCTATTTAATATTTTGAAATGTCTCCATAACAATGATCCATAGATTTTGGACTACAAGCATCCTTACCAACAGTGAATAAAGGTGACTTTTTAAATAAAATGATTGACATTCAGTTCAGTTTCACATATAATATTTCTGTGGAATATGTCTATAAACCTTATTCCCATGACCTGATGGAATGGTTTGAGGCTCTTTATGTTCCTGGAGCAAGCAGATGCCCTTGGGCTCTACTAGCATGAGACAGGACATATGGAGATGTTACTGGTGCCTGCTCGAGCAAATCGATGATGAACGGGAATAGAGTGATACAGTGATGTGTATAAATATGTAAATTCCACAGTGAATATTGCTATAAACTATTATAGAATTTAGAAGAAAGTATGTTTGAAGTAACCTAGAGCAGCAGGAGAGTTTAGAGAGACAGATTGATAGATCACTAACTGTTCTGTTATGTATGAACTTGTCCCTATAGGTAGCAGGGTGTCACTGAAAACTTTGAAGTAGAATGATGACATTGTTTGAACCTAATTTCAAACACACCATTGTGGTGGCAGAAAGGAAGATAAATTTTCATGAATTTGGATCAGAGGACCCAGTGAAGAAGCTATTTCAGGTGAGGAAAATTTTATTAAGATCTGACCTAGAAAATCCTGTAAGCATGATTGAAAAAGAGTGTGAATTAGAATGTACAGGAAATGAAAACTGAGTAAATATTTGTGTTTAAAAAAGGAGGAATTAGGACAGAAGCTTCTGATTCCTGTTCCAAGCTGCATGTACTGGGGCACCCAGGAAGGGGATGGTTGAGGTCTGAACCTTTTCCAACATAGGCCCATCAGCTGAAAGCTTCCACAATCACTGCCAAATTCAAGGCCAGACCCTAAAGGTCGGGTGAGCTTCACCCAGATATTAATCTGTTGAAAAACTCAGTTATGTGGGTTTTCTGAAATCTACAGGCTTTCATGGAGTCAGGATGGGATCCTTTCCCCTATCTCCCTATTCTTCCAGAAAGTCCAGCAGTTGTGCTCTTGCCCCAAAGCCACTACCCAGTTAAAAATTTGACTCCAGCTTTATTACCCCGTTAAAGATTCTGGAATTCCTGGAGAGTTATCTTAAACTCTACAATATTGAGAAACCATGTAGCACACCACACATAATGGCATGTAAATTGGATCGAATAGTAGAAGGCAACCAACAATCAAATACAAACATATGATGACAGACACACGGCGGTCATCGCATGTTTGCCACACGCACAATAAGGACCACCAGTGGAATGACCAGGGAACAGGCCATGTGTCCTCCGGCTAAGTGGAATGGCTGAAGGGCATGCCTTGCTCATCAGGATGGAGGGCAAAGTCACACACAGTGATACTCCTGGCTGTGAATTGAGGAATTACTCCTGGAAGTGCTTAGCCAAGCAAGCTACTAAGAGTATACCACCCACACTGCAGAGCCTGCCAAGCTGTCCGATGCGTATTCAATATGCCAAAACCAGTAATAAAAGATGTGCATCTTCCTGAGCCTGAAAGAGCCCTTAATATGGCAGCACTAAGAAGGACAAACAAGGAGGGCCTGATAAAATTTCAAGGCCATACTAAGCTGCCAAAACGAAGAAGGACTAAAATGACTGTCTGTACTTTCAATGGACTCATGCTGGCAATGGAAGCATATATTGAGGACCTGATGGTGTAAGCACAAAAGATCAATTATGACGTCATTGGTTTAACTGAGACAAGGAGGCGCCAATTGCATCATGCCATTTTTGACACCGGAGAAGAATTGCTCCTCAGAACATGAAAAGAAAGAGGTAGCATCAGAGTCCTTGTCAACATGAACATGGCCATGAACATTGATTCATTTGAATGCCTAACAAATTGGATAGGACGATTACACTTGAAGAGAGGTGGGCCCACTGCCAGCAATTTCTATCTTCATTGTCTACGCATGATCATCAACATACAAGGAAGAAGAAATTGAGAAATTCTACAAGGAAATGGAGGAGTACTATAAAAAAAGATCCCACCTTCTACAACATCATAGTCAGTGATTTTAATGCCAAGAAAGAACCGAGAAGATAGGCCAAAGAACTCCACATCAGCACACATGGCCTAGAATGGAACGAACAGGGTGAGAGACTATCTGAATTCATCATGTCCACCAAGACCATTCAAGGGAAATCACAGTTTCAGAAGGATGAATCAAAATGTTGGACATGGGAATCCCCTGGTGAACAGTTCCACAATGAAATTGACCACATGATCTTCAATAGAAGGTTTTGCCTGATGGATGTCACTGTCCCAAAATTCCAAACAGGATTGGACCACCGTCTCCCTTCGTGCAAAATTCTACTTCACCAATGGGGGAGAAAAGGCTGCAAAGCTTAAGAAGAGAACTCCCAGAACAACCACCAACTGGGAACTCTTTGGCACCATTGCGGCAACATGGGAAGATACCATCATTGATGACATCGATGAAGAATACAACCGACTGGTTCAACCTCCATAATTGTGTGAAGAATGACGAGAGTGAGAGAAACACACAAAAGGACGCCTATTTTCAAAACCTCTGGAACTCATTCATCAACATGGCAAGGCGTGAGTCTCAGGCGACCAAATGCTGACATCTAAGGTTGCAAAGCAGTGCAGAGAAGTGATAAAGGAAGACCTCAAAGAGAGAAGATCAGAAATACTGGAAAATGCAACAGAAGCCGGGAAAAGCATTTGCAATGCTCGCCTGTCCTTCACCAACTATAAGACCAAATGACTGCCCTCCGATGTCCTATGGATCTATCACATCTTCCAAAAAAGGCAATGGAGAAGATTATCCAGAACTTCTACTCAGATCTCTTTGATAGCCATATCTACCTGCTCACATACCAAATTCCTCAGGATGGATATGTCATTCCCAACTATCTCTCCTTCTGAAATCTGATATCCCTTTTCGTTGGTAAAGAAGAAAATAGCACCAGGCCCAGTCATAGTCAGACCCAAACCTGAAGAATCTGACATCAGTACTCATCAATACGCTGGCTCTGCTCTTCATACTTTACTTGTCTGAATGCAAGGTGCCCTTCCAATGGAAAACAAGCAGGACAGTTCTACTGTTCAAGAAAGGAGACATCCACAAGATTGGCAACTATCGCCCCATCTGCCTATTGTCTGTCATCTACGAGCTGTTCACTCGAGTCATCCTGAACAGGATTGGCAGAACATTAGATGAAGGAAAACCATGTGAGCAAGATGGCGCCCTGAAAGGATTCAGCGCAATTGACCATATCCACATGGTAACCAACCTCATTGAAGTTTGTAGGGAGTTCAAGATGCCATTCTGTCTCACATTCATTGATTTAAAGAAAGCCTTTGATTCTGTGGAGACTGAAGCGGTCATCGAAGCCCTAGTCAAACAGGGTGTTCAAACCCAATACAGCAAGATTCTTCGTGAGCTATATTACGGATTTGCCAACAGGATCTCACCATTCTAGAAAGAAGTGATTATTGATGCCAAAAGAGGGGTTTGGCAGGGTGATAGCATCTCAGCAAAACTCTTCAGAGCCACCCTCGAGAACATCATGCGACAACTAGAATGGGAAGGAATGGGAATGAAGATAGACGATCAGCAACTACACCACCTCTGCTTTGCTGATGACATCGTTCTAATAACACTAAACATTAGTCAAGCGGCACAGATGCTGACTAACTTTGACCGAGTATGTGGAAAGATAGGTCTACATCTAAATCTCAGCAAAATTATGTTCATGAGAAATGAACTAGTTCCAGAAGCCCCATTCATTCTCAATGGAACAAAATCTCTGAATGAAGCAGTTATGTGTATGTAGGTCGAGAAGTCTACATGATGAATGACCTAAAACCTGAGCTGTGCAGGAGGAAGAGAGCAGCATGGAATGCCTTCAAAAGCATTGTAGAAATAGCCAAAAGACAAAGAACCTCTGGCTCCAGGCACATCTCTTTGACTCCACCGTTCTCCCTGCATTAACATATGTCAAAAGATCACATGGCCGCCCACCTACAAGATGGTCAGACTTCTTCATCATGACCCTTAAATAATGGTTTGAGGCTCTTCGAATTCCTGCAGCATCCAGATGCCACTGGGCTACACTGGCATGTGATAGGGTCAAATGGAGATGTTATTTGTACCCACTCAAGCAAATCGATGGCTAATGGGATGTCAAGTGATCAAGTGAAACACACACTGCCTTTCTTGTATTAGTAATTTCTTATACAAATGCTTTTTGTTCCTATGGTGAGATTGAACAATCTAAGAAAACATTTGTTGATCATTTTTTGCAAATTTCCTATAACAAACAATATAAAACAAAATATTGAGGGTCTGCTTTAGGAGCATGTTTACGGGATGCTTGGGAAAATTAGAAATTATGGTGCTGTGAAATTGCAATGTTGGTAGGATTGGGTTGAATGTGTAATGTCTGTAACATATTAACATGAAGAACTTTGTTAAAAATTGAATAGAAGTTCACTAAGTTCAATAAGCAAAAGCAACAACACAGATGGCTCAATTTGCACATAACAGCTCACTATTAAGGTCATGACTTCAATTTAAGGCGTATGTGTTGTAATAAGCAATATGAAGTAAATTAATTTGTGCATTCTAAGGGAGCAGGCTTGATGAGTGGGTGGGAAACTAGTGACTTTGGTGGCAGTAAGGACACATCACTGGTGTGACTGATGTTGGCATATTGTATACCTGAAATTAATGTATTTTAAACAACTCTGTAAATCATAGTGTTTAAATAAAGTGGAAATAATGAGGAATTACAAGTGTCAATTAGTAAATGTACACTTACTAATAGTTACACAGTTAAATGTTTCATGTTGAGTTCCAGTTTAAAAGCATAAAATAATAGAGAATCCATAAACCTAATTTGCAAAAGTACAGAACATTACTAGAGCAATTCTGAGGGGATATGCCAACATGATCTAGTTTCCTCTTTCTGAATACCTTCTTTAGAGGAATGGATTTATGACATATTCATCAAGGTAAAAGAAATCACTGCATCGCTGTCTTCCCATCGTTCATCAATTAGCTCGTTCAGGCACCAGTAACATCTCCATATGTCCTGTCACAAGCAAGTGTGTAGCCCAAGGGCATCTGCTTTCTCCAGTGACAGGAATAGCCTCAAACCATTTTTCAGGTAATGGAATTGAGGTCCATAATTGTTACTAGTTTTTGACATAACAAAAAAAACACGGGTAGCATGCCAGGCTCTGCTGTGTAGGTGGTATACTCTCATTAAAAGTCTCTCATCTTGAGCATTTACTGATGACACTTAAAGGGGAAAGATCAGGTTTTTCTCTTGGATGGAGCTCTGAAGAACTATGGAGTCTGGATATTGAGAATGACTGACGGCATGTAGTGTGGTGTTGCTCTGATTTCTTGCTAGGCTTACTGGTATGATGAGTATCAGTTAGAACCTGTCTAGAACTTTATCACTTGATCACTTGATATCCCGTTATTCATCGATTTGCTCGAGCAGGCACCAGTAATGTTTCCATTTGACCCTATCACGTGCCAGTGTAGCCCAATAGCATCTGTTTGTTTTGGAGATATTAAGAGCCTACAACTGTTTGTTTAGGGTCTTGATAAGGAAGTCTGACCATCTTGCAGGTGGGCAGCCACATGATCTTTTGATGCCCCATGGGATCCAATCGGTAATGGCTCTAGTCCAATGGGAAAGGTCATTTCCAGATCTGGAAAGGTCATTTCCAGATCTCATTATATGACCAACCCATTTGATTTTTTATGTCCTGGCAGATGAGACAGTGTCCTTGATTTTTAGAATAGCGACGGAGGTCGGAACTCTGGATTCCTTCTCTCACTTGAGTGAGGCATGATATTCCAAGAATGGCTCTTTCGATTCCTCTTTGGGAGACCCAAATGGTATTCTCATCCTGTTTTCGTAGGCCCCAGGTGTCTGAGGTGTATGTTAATGAAGGGAGAACAGTGGAGTCAAAGAGATGTTCCCGGAGCTGGAGTTTCTTTGTTCTTTTGGCTATTGTTTCGATGTTTTAGAAGGCAGTCCATGCTGCTCTTTTCCTCCCTGTGCAACTCAGGTTTTAGGTTGCTCATCATGTTGACTTCTCAACCTAAGTACACATAGCTGTTGCATTCAGAGATGTTTGTTCCATTGAGAGTGAATAGGGCCTCTGGAACTAGTTTATTTCTCATGAACATAGTTTTGTTGAGATTCAGCTGTAGACCTACCTTTCCACATTCTCGCTCAAAGTCAACCAGCATTTGTGCTGCTTGGTTGATGTTTGGTGTTATTAAAAGCGATGTCATCAGGGAAGCATAGTTGGTGTGGATGCGGCCTTCTATCTTCACTCCCATTCCTTCCCATTCCTTCTCATTCTAATTGTCACATGATGTTTTTTCGTGGGTGGCGCTGAAGAGTTTTGGTGAAATGGTACAACGTATAAATATGAAAGATCCTGGGAATGACCTTATCCTAAAATCAGTATTATCTAAAAATATTGTGTGGCCGCAAAGCAGCCGTGCGCCAAGGAGCTGTGGGTCTGGTATGGTTGGGTCTCTCTTCCAGGGCAGCTGACATGGAGGCAGAGGAAAGGGCAGAACCCAAATCTCCGTTCTGAGTCTGGCCAGCATGGTCTCTCCCCCCGCATGTGTGAGCGAACCCTTGGAGCAATGTTGGACTCGCCAACGGGTTTCTTCCACGTGGGCCAGCCGAGCAGTGCAGCTGTGGCTGTGGGTCTGGATTGGATGGGCCTGGATCTCTTCCCGGGTTGCGGAGGATCTGTGGGTCTGGCGTGGGTGGGTCTCTCTTCCGGGTCAGCCCCATGCCAGCATGGAGGAAAGGGCAGAGCCCAAATTTTTTTTTTACAAAGCCAAAAAAAAATGTTGGCTTTAATTAATAGCACCTTTTTATTTCATTTTAGGTAGAGGTAATATAACCTTTATAAGAAAAGTTCCTAAGCTTAGGCAACAGATGGTCAATATTGGCTCTTGATAAAATACATCAATTCTTTTTTTAATTAACAAATGAGATCAATTTTTCCAGACAAGGAATTGATAGCAATGGCACTGATATTTTTTCTAGAATTCTAAATTGCACTTTACATCTTAGGGTATGTATTCTAAATTTCGCTCATCTTAAAAAATCAAGGCCAGGAACCATCTTTTGCTTTCTTTCTAGCTTAGATTAGGTATTTTTGTTTTGCATTTCTCCACAAAACAGATGTCACAGCAAATAACAGTGATCTGTGTACTTATAGTTCTTTTGCCAAGACTATTAAGACTAAGGAGTGTCTTACTCAATAACAAATGTCTAGCACATGGGAAGACGATAGTCAACACACATCTTACCACTGAAAAGCTCAATTCCCAATATTCTACTCCTAAATTTCCTCCTATGGAACTTGTCAATTTATAACATAGTTGACCTTTTTACTTTATTGCTTTATTTTTTATAGTTAAGTTCCTAATATCAGAATCTACCTATCAAAGGCAAGACTCTTTCCCATTTTGTTTCACAGAAATCTGTGCTTGATGTCTCATTAATTATGTCTTTTGTGTGAGCAAACTCTTTGAAAGGCTTTCTGCTAATGAAGGCAAGATTATCGAGAGCAACATCCTGATAAAAGAGCAATACAATTTTAGTAAACATTTACAAAACAAATATAATCTCATATTCCTTCTTAGTAGCAGATATAATGACAATTTAGACTTCAGTTGCTAAGAAAATGTTTTTTACTGAAAAAAAATCCTTAATAAAAAATCTCAAAAATTCCAGTATAAAATTTAACATTTTAATATCATTTTTAAAACTTAAATTAGAGATTCAATTTAATTAGAGTATTATATTTTAAATCATTGAGCAACGACCAGGTGGGTTATTTACCCACCAATACTCACTCAAATATTTTCACCAAGCCTCAAATTTTAAGTCGTTTGCCCTCAATTATGTATCTCATAACTTCTAATTGAGAGTTCCTTTAATATCCATTTTTTAAATATTTCAGCAATTTCTAGATTATAAATGCATTAAAAACATCTTGGTTACTTAAAAGAGCACTAAATCAGATAACAATATGTGATTCAATTAAAAATATGTGATTCAATGTTATGTTATTCAGTCTCTAAGAAAAACAATAGAGAGATTTCTCAAATATATAAGAATAGAACTTCTATATAACCCAACATTTCTACTTCTTGGCATGTACACACCAAACTCCAAAACATAAATTTGGAAAGATGCATATATTCATTGTTGAGCTCAAAATTTAGCCAAGTTATTTTTTAAAAGTTCTAATAGCATTAGAATGGCTATTGGAGTTGTAATATGTATATTCATATATATATCTATCTATCTATATAGATAGATAGATAGATAGATAGATACACATACATACATACATACATACATAAATACATACATACATACATACATACATATATTTACACTTCTTGGTTCTATCTTGGTATTAAAATCACCAACTATGATCTTGTAGAAGGTGTGATCTTTTTTTATAGAACTCCTCCCAGTTTCATGTAGAATTTCTCCATTTCTTCTTCCTTGTACGTGGATGTTGGTGCGTAGACAATGAAGATAGAAACTACTGGCAGTGGGCCACATCTCTTCAAGTGTAATCTTCCTATCCGATTTGTTAGGCATTCAAATGAATCAGTGTTTGCGGCCATGTTCATGTTGACAAGGAAACCGATGCCACGGAGGCCTCTTCTCATGTTCCGAGGAACAGTTCTTCTCCGGTGTCAAGAACTGCATGATGCGGTTGACGCATCCTCATCTCAGTCAGACCAATGATGTCATACTTGATCTTTTGCGTTTGCACCATCAGGTCCTCGATATATGCTTCCATTGCCAGTGTACATGCATTGAAAGTACAGACAGTCATTTTAGTCCTTCTTGTTGGGCAGCTTAGTATGGCCCTGAAATTTTATCAGGCCTTCCTTTGTATGTCCTTCTTCATGCTGCGTATTAAGGTCTCTTTCAGAGTCAGGAAGATGAACATTTTCTGTTACTGGTTTTGGCATATTGAATACGCATCGGACAGATTGCCAGGTTCTGCCATGTGGGCGGTATACTTCTTAGTAGCTTGCTGGGCTAAACACTGCCAGGAGTAATTCCTGATGCAGATCCAGGAGTAACCCCTGAGCATCGCTGAGTGTGATATCACTCTCAGCCCTGACAAGCAGGTCATACCCTTCAGCCGCTCCAAGTAGCCGGAAGACACATGGCCTGTGCCCCTGTCATCCAACTGGTGGTCCTTGATAAGCACAGTGAACATGGCAGCGGTAATGATGGTAAAGAAATATGACCACCAGGTGCCCAGTATAGTGTCGCCCGTGGGCTGGGTCAGAGGCCCCGCCAGGATCCATGGCCTAGAATGGAATGAACAGGGTGAGAGACTATCTGATTTCATCAAATCCACCAAGACCACTCATGGGAACTCACAGTTCCACAAGGCTGATTAGAAACGTTGGACAAGGGAATCCACTGGTGGACAGTTCGACAATGAAATAGACCACATCATCTTCAATCGACGGTTTTGCCTGACCGATGTTGCTGTCATCCCAAAATTTCAAACAGGATCGGACCACTGTCTCCTTTGTGCAAAATTCTACTTCATGCAATGGGGATAAAAGACTGCAAAGTTTAAGAAGAGAACTGCCCGCCACCAGAACGACCACCAACTGGGAACTCTTTGGAACCACTACAGCAAAATGGGAAGATACCATCATTGATGACATCGATGAAGAATACAACCAACTGGTTCAGCACCTCCATGATTGTGTGAAGAATGCTGAGAGAGAAAAGCTGCAAAAGAACGCCTGTCTTCAAAAATTATTGAGCTCATTCACCAACGTGGGAAGGTGCGAGCCTCAAGTGACCAAATGCTAACATCCAAGCTCGCAAAGCAGTGCAGAGAAGCAAAAAGGAAGTACTCAAAGAGACAAGAGCAGAAATACTGGAAGATCCAGCAGAAGCCGGGAAAAGCATTCACAATGCCTGCTTGTCCTTCGCCAACTATAAGACCAAGATGACTGCCCTCCAATGTCTGATGGATCTATCGCATCTTACAGAAAGGCAATGGAGAAGATCATCCATGACTTCTACTCAGATCTCTTTGATAGCCATGTCCAACTGCCCACATACCAAATTCCTCAGGATGCATATATCGTTCCCAACATTCTCCCTTCTGATATCCAACATGCCATTTTGTCAGTAAAGAAGGGAATAGCACCAGGCCCAAAGTCAGACTTAAACACCTGAAGAATCTGCCTTCAGTACTCATCAACAATACACTGGCTCAGCTCTTCACACACTACCTGTCCGAATGCAAGGTGCCCTCCCATTGGAAAACCAGCAGGACAGTCCTACTGTTCAAGAAGGGATACATCCACGATATTGGCAACTAACACCCCATCTGCCTGTTGTCGGTCATCTACAAGCTGTTCACTCTCGAGTCATCCTGAACAGGATTGGCAGAACATTAGATGAAGGACAACCATGCCAGCAAGCTGGCTTCTGAAAAGGATTCAGCACAATTGAAAATATCCACATGGTAACCAACCTCATTGAAGTTTGTAGGGAGTTCAAGATGCCACTCTGTCTCACATTCATTGATTTAAAGAAAGCCTTTGATTCTGTGGAGACTGAAGCGGTTATCGAAGCCCTAGCCAACAGGGCGTTCCAACCCAACACATCAAGATTCTTCGTGAGCTATATTACGGATTCACCAACAAGATCTCACCATTCTACAAAGAAGTGATCATCAATGTCAAAAGAGGGATTTGGCAGGGTGACACCATCTCAGCAAAACTCTTCAGAGCCACCCTCGAGAACATCATGCGACAATTAGAATGGGAAGGAATTGAAATGAAGTTTGATGGTTGGCAACTAAACCACCTCCACTTCGCTGGTGCCATTGTTCTAATAACACCAAACATTAGCCAAGCGGCACAAATGCTGGCTGACTTTGACCAAGAATGTGGGAAGATAGGTCTACATCTGAATCTCAACAAAACTATGTTCATGAAGAATGAACTAGTTCCAGAGGTCCCTTTCACTCTCAAAAAACAAACGTCTCTGAATGCAGCAGTTATGTGTATGTAGGTCGAGAAGTCTACATGATGAACGACCTAAAACCTGAGCTGCGCAGGAGGAAGAGAGCATCATGGAATGCCTTAAAAACCATCAAAAAAATACCTAAAAAGACAAAGAACCTCTGGCTCTGGGCACATCTCTTTGACTCCACTTTTCTCCCTGCATTAACATAAGCCTCAGAGACCTGGGCCCTACGAAAGCTGGATGAGAAAGCTATTCCGCTTCTCCCAAAGAAGAATCGAAAGAGTTATGCTTGGAATACCAAGCCTCACTCAAGTGAAAGAAGGAATCCAGAACTCCGACCTAGGTCACTGTTCCAGATTCAGGGGCACTGTCTTGTTTGTCAAGGCATCGAAAATCAGATGGGCTGGACATGTAATGTGATTTGGAGATGACCGCTGCACTAGAGCCGTTACTGACTAGATCCCACGGGATGTCAAAAGATCTCGTGGCTGCCCACCTACAAGATGGTCAGACTTCTTCATCAAGACCCCGAACGAACAGTGAGTGTCTTCATATTCCTGAAGAAACTAGATGCCATTGGGCTACAGTGGCACGTGATAGGGTCCGATGGAAATGTTACAGGCGCCCGCTCGAGCAAATCGATGAATAACGGGACTCAAGTGATCAAGTGATCAAGTGACCGTAAGCAGTTAGACTATTTTCTGGGACTTGGCATGGACATTCTCTTAAATAACCTTTAAAAATGTAGATTTCTGAAATCATATCCTGTTGGATATGGTCTGAATGTCAGAGTTGTCAGAGTCTCAAACATTATTAGGATCTGTCAGTTTCAGTGGACACATTCATGGACCAGTGGCCATCCCCTCTGACTGAAGGACACAGAAGTATGAAAAACAATTCTTTGAAAGTTCAGGTTTCAATTTTCCACATGCCATGCCAACAGAGAGAGACAGAGAGAGTGTGTGTGAGTGTATGTGAGAGAGAGAGAGAGAGAGAGAGAGAGAGAATCTAAGCAGATCTGTCCAGACTCTTCACTTCCCAGATGTTGGATGATGAGGCCTAGCTAACTTGGGATTTTGCTGTTTAATCTGCTTAAATTTTAAGCTATTTACATGTCCTTACGCCAGGGTTCATGCTAATAAGATCTCTTCTGCTTGTGGTAGTTACAAGAGTCATTCTGACTCTGAATCTGTATCTCTGAAATATTACTATTATCTCTATTGTGATTTCAATATTATCTACACTGGGCACAATCCCTCTTAATACCCACTGCTTCCAATGTGGGACAATTAAAATTTACAGGAGACCACCACCCTGAACTAAGTGAAACTACAATTTAAGATCAAAGGGAAGGATTATGCTACTTTGCCCTCAAGCATGTGAGCATGACCCTTTCAGTAAACAGAGAACAAGACACTCAGAATGACCTTGGTGCAGAACAAGAAAATAGATGGCCTTTTTGGGTACCATGTAAATTCCATGAAACCCATGAAATTATGATGCGTTTCTCCCCCTTGAATATGCTTCCATTAAGTTATATTTCTTTATACAGTTCTCTCTGTCTCTCTCCAGTGTTTTGATTTAAGAGATAATGTTTTATTTTCATAGCAGCACTATTTACAATAGCCAGAACCTGGAAACAACCAGTGTGCCTGAGAACTGATGACTGGATATAGAAACTTTGGCACATCTATACAATGGAATACTATGCAGCTGTTAGGAAAAATGAAGTTATGAAATTTGCCTATAAATGGATGGACATGGAAAGGATCATGTTGAATGAAATTAGTCAGAAGAAAAGAGAGAGACATAGAATGACTGCCTTTTATTTGCATGACATAAATATATATCTGTACATATTCTGATACCAATATCCAAGATCAGGTGAAGCATGGATCAGGAGGTCTTGTCAAAGGTGGAAATTACCACAAATGTGAGGAATCAGAGGCTAGATAAGACAGAGAATGTTGATCAATTGGGGTCCTAGACAATATCAGAAAATGAATTTCCTTCTACCTCCAAAGTCGGCGGGGGAATGGATGAAATCTCAAGAGTCCAGTGCAGTTCCAAAAGGTTTTTAATAATTACCAATAAAACAAATTCTACCACTGCAATCCAAGGTAATGATCCCCAACACCCAGACTCCTCACTCACTCATTTACAACCCACCGACCCCCACCCCACAGCCAAACAAGAGATCCCCTTTTGTAGTTTTCCATGGCACAGGGCAGGGCTTTACAAAAGCAGGTGACAGGACGTTCATAAATGATAGGGGAAAAGGCCACAGGTTTTTAAATCTGAAAACAAAGGAAGTTATAAAAGCTTCCTCTCATCAGGTGCAAAATTCAGTTGAGTGGAATGTTGTTATCTCTCAGCCTGAGCTAATAAACACTTATTTCAATGAGGTCTCGAGTCATTTTTGTACAGACATAGAAAGAGGGACAGACATTTTATCTACACCCAAGATTAGGATGATCTTTCATGGGGAGATCACATCATATAATCTATATGGCATTCCTCTCACCAGATTGATCATTCCAGACCCCTCAGGGTCCTATCAATTTCTTTAGATGAGTACAGAACTTCTTCTGGGACCTTGCTATTTTAGCTATGGTTCAAAACAAAAACTTACTTTTTAACTGTCGCATATCAAAAGCTTACATTTTAACTCTCCCATATCTCTTCCTCATACACATGGGGCAGAGCTGCTGCTTCGCTCTCCCTGAGCCAGGCTGATCACGAGGCATCTGGGAGGGGATGGCAGGCTCTAGCCCCTGGCCTGCCACCCTAGCAGAGCCTTGCAAGAAGCTAGAGGAACCCCCCCACACCATGAGGGCCGCCATTTTCCACATCCGGACTCCCCTCTCCTCAGAGCTCCACCCAGCAGAAGAGTTGATCACAGCCTGGCTTGCGCGGCCACAAACAGCCTCACTGTTCATCAATAATTGCTAGAGTTTTGAGGTGGCTAATAGAGTATCCCACCTGCACGGCAGAGCCTGGCAAGCTACCCATGTAGTATTTGACATGCCAAATACCAGTAACAATTATAGACCTCATTCCCATGACCTAATGGAATGGTTTGAGGCTCTTAATGTTCCTGGAGAGGATTGATGCCCTTGGGCTATCTCTCATGTGACAGGGTGTATGGAGATGCTGCTGGTGCCAGCTCGAGAAAATTGATGATACATTGGAAGACAGTGATATAGACAGTGACAGTGATCTCTTGCTGGTTCTATTCAGTCCCTTGGTGGGAATCACTCTTCCCTTGGGGTGTGAGGAATTATAATCTATCTATAGGCAGCTGAGGTATTTATTTGAGAAATATGGTGCAAGCTCAGGAAGAGCAAATTTGCCTTAACTGTCTTCCTGGATCTATACAAATTTCCAAGCCTTCAACTTTTTTTCTGCATTGATTACTCCCATATTTATATTCATTTATTATTCAGTTGACTCTTCTATATGTTCTTTTTACACTAAGGACAGAAAGTGTTGAAACTAAGCTATTTTTGTTCTTAAAAATTTATTCTGTCGGCCGGAGCGATAGCCCAGCGGGTTGGGCATTTGCCTTGCACACAGCTGCCTCGGAGTTCGATCCCCGGCATCCCATATGGTCCCCCAAGCATCGCCAGGAGTAATTCCTGAGTGCAGACCGAGCCCCGAGCATTGTGGGGGACCCAAAAAAGCAAAAAAAAAAAATAACTTAATTCTGTCATGGGCTATAGATACTCCAGTTGGTAAAACACTTGATTATGAGCAGTTTACACTCTCTCTGCATATGGTCCTCAAGCACGCCCAGGAGTGACTCCTGAGCACCACCAGGAATGGTCCCCCAAACAATGAAAAAACAACTTATTTATTATATCAATTAATGTTGACATAATATTCTTGACATATTTAGTCCTTTAACCCATTTATTACATCAATGAATATCAAAACTAGATTACACCCTCATCCTCACACTTTAAAATGACCAAGACTTATCATCTTCAAGTCCAAAATAAATAGATCTCTGTTCACATATTTTCATCTTTACCATTCAAAATGTTGTTATAACATTCTTAAATTGCTTTCTGTAACCATCTGTTTACTTTCACACCTGTACCTCATTTTCTTTTTTCTCACTAAAGTTCCATTGATAATCTTAAGAGGCCAATCAGCAATGTTCCTTTCCTTCTTTCAATACCCAATTGCCTCCTTTTACCTTGTAATAAACTAATCCAAAATATTTAAAGTTTCTATTTCATTGGTTGTAACCCAGCCATATTTTAAAAACAAAGTGTTTTGACTTGCACTGTTTTATAATACTATGTAAATTGAGGACAAGCAGCTACACCCCTCAATATGGCTATAGGAATCACTAAACACAAAATAGAGATTTTAATGTCCTAAACGAAGTAAATAGAATTACTTTATCATTTCTTCTCACCTAACCTTCTTAGAACCTCCATATTTTCCTGTAAGATATTGTTTCCTATGAGATATTGCTTGTTTTAAAAAACTTTGTCTTTCTTATATATTCCACACATAAAACAATTTGAAAATTACTTTTTACTTTATCAATTATTTATTTTAATATAATTGTGTTGCAGGGAGCCAGGGGGTTACTCCGTGGCTCTGCACTCTGAACTGAAAATTCAATTTTCAGTCATGTTGCCACAAAACACATAATTTTAATTCTAAATTTTTCACTGCATATTTATACTATAAATTCTTTATCAGGTCATCCACCAATTAACATTTAGGTTGTTTCCATGTCTTTGCTATTATTGATAATCTTGCATTAATATTTTAGGTTATACATATTTTAAATTAATGTTTTCATATTATTTAGATAATTCCTTAGAGTGGTATAGCTGAACGATGTGTTAGTTGCCACATTATTTTTTATAGATTCCATGACTTTTTTCTCTTGACTCTGTATTTGCTTAAACTCCCACCAGTAGCATAGGGTAGATAGCTACCCTTGTTACTATATGTTGTCTCTAGTCCTAGAAAAAGGGTATTGTCACAGTTGTGAAAATACATTGTAGTTTTTATTTTCTTCTCCCTAATAAATGAAGTTAAGAATTTTACACATGTCTGTTGACTATTTTCATGTTTTCTTTGAAGTAGTTTACTGAAATATTTTTTTCTTCCTATTTTTTGAAGGGGAGTTGCTTTGTGATTGTTATTATGGAAATGTATGAGTTTTCATATTACATTTTTTAGTGAAAGAAGAGACTTTTTTGTTTGGAGCCTCACACCCAATTATACTCAAGGGTTACTCCAGTCTTTGCACTCAAGAATTATTCCTAGGGTGTTAGGGGGACAATTTGGGATGCTAGGGATTTTCTGGGCCAGTCACATGCAAGACAAGCACCCTACCCCTTTTCATTATTGCTCCAGCAATACAAATTTAGAGAGAAATATGAGAAGAGATAGAAACTTTTGAAGGTATCTGACATCCATGCTAAGTCTTTCCAAAATCGTTTAGAATGTTCAGTCCACTAGAGAGCTTTCATAATTAAATTATATTTAAAATTAATGACTGCACACTAATCTAAGCTATAGTGTAGGACAAGAAATTCTTATAATTTTTTTTGTTTTCTATCATGAATTGAACAAAGCCTTGGAAATACAGAGATGAGTTAAACATATCTAGTCTGTGATGTCATGGAGATGATGATACATTAGGGAAAGTGAACATAAATCAAATAATCAATTATACACATTGTTAAATTCTAATGACTGCTAGATGATGATACAAATGAGTTCAGAAATGTCCATTTAGGATCTGGAGGATAGATGAGTAATCATACTTCAGGAGCATTCTAGATAGGGGGAAGGCTAAAAAGTCAGTTCAGGATCATTGCGCTTCCAAGATACCCAGAAGAGAAGAAAGCCCCTGTGACTGGTATACTGAGGGGAAGAAAGCTAGAAGCTGAACAGGCACAAGTTGGCAGAAATCGCATCATGCAGGGGCCTGTGACTATGCTTGGATTCACATATGTATTATAATGATAGTGAAAGGGTGGGTTTTTTGGTAATTAATATTAAAGTAACACAAGTAAATAGATTAAGAATGGGTAGGATAGAGTATGAAAATTATTTCTAAAAATTAGCAGTACATTTCTTTTTTCATTTTCCCTTTATTGAATTGTAGTATTTATTTCTCAGCTATTTTAACCCAAGGTAACCCTAGACAAGTGAGACAAATTATGAGGGAAAAGTCCTTCATGTATGCAATTATTGAAAGGTATGATAAGAAATTTAGAATTAGCTCTGGCACTTTCCTGTGTCTGGGCCAATCAATAGCATAGACACTCAGAAAAAGAAGTGAGCTTCTGCTTTCTTGGCGTTCATATCTAAAACAAAAGGGGAAGATGTTACTGTGAATTCATGTGTTCTTAATAACAAGAATGTATGCCACAACTGACCATCATGTTGGGATGGTCTTATCTGGAGAGAATAGTAACATATTATCAGGATCTACTCTGAGTTAATAACATTTGCTTCTATAACAGAGAAGTTTGATCACATTCTTTGATTTAGCACTTGTCAACCATTTCTGTTCTTTGAATTAATTAATTAATTAATTAATTAATTAATTAATAATTAATTTTGGGTCACACGTGGTCATGCTCAGGGCTTACTCCTGACTCTTCCCTCAGGAATTACTTCTGGCGCTGCTGGGGGACCATGCCAGGGATCGAACCTGGGTTGGCAGCAAAGGAAAACACCCTATCTGCTATGCTATCGCTCCAGCCCTGATTTCTGGGGCAGAAACTAGTTATCACATGTGCTGTGTGCTTTGCGTTAGTGTATTTATTGGCAAAATAATGCAACGCATCACTGTTGTTTTAAAACTTGATAAAAATAGAATTGGCTCTTGCGTCAACCAGGTAGCCCTGACCTACCTTAGTATAGATATTGACATATCACATTGTGTTTTTCCCAATACAATCTAAATTTTAAGTCAGTTTTATTTATGTTAAAGAAAAGGTCCCAGGAAGTCTCATAAATACAATCAGTGGTTATATTGGCATGACAAAGTTTGTGAGAGATAATTAAATATGATAAACAGGGTAGTCAAATCCTAGAGACTATGCAGTAACTTTAGTGAAAACAAATGTGTCTTATTTTAAATATTAATGTTTTGGACACGCAATCTTGTCACAGTTTTATAACTATAGACATATAACCACAAATAGCCTAGGCAGACAATATTTTCTATTACAATAAGTTTCTCTTCTATTAATAATAGTAAATGTCATTTAACAAGCATATATATTTGGATCTTTATGAATTAATTTTAATCCCTGTAATGATGTGAACAAAATACACATTATAATTGCTAATATTTAATTGCATAATCAGAATTCAGAGATATGGTGCTAAAATATGAACACAGAAGACAAATTTCAAAGTTGTATTGTTTTGTATCTTAAAAAAATACTGAATAAAAATGAAGAGAGGATTGTTGAAATACAAGATCTTCCCTGAGTTTCCACCATATATGTAGGTAGGATTACCTTATCTATGCATTACTCACAATGCCTGATAAGAATGCTCTAAGACTAATTCTTTGTGACCCTTTATTTCCATTCTCTTCCACGTTTCTTTGCAGTCCTCTCCCATTCTCTCTCACTGTGGATAAGGTAACATATGCTGTTTTTTGACAGATAATAGTAAATGTTATTCAAGTTAAAATGTATAATAGACTTATTCTTTGGATTTTCTTACTTGTACTTCTGATAACATTCAGAATAGCTGTATGTAGTCTGGTAGAGAATGACAGACTGTCGGAGTAAAGAAATGTTACCCCACTTGCTCCAAGGAAGTGCTACAAAACTCCAAGATAGATGAAACTCAGGCAAGGTCAACAAATCTGCTGAGTTGATCATGAGAAAAGCTAAGGTATGGAAAATAAACTTGATATTCTCTATTACTGAAGTTTGGCTATTTGTTTTTAACTACTGTGGCAATAAATCAGTTTAATACCAGTTATTAGTAGATGATATATATTCATTGAAATTAGGAATATTATATTTTGCTAGCTTGAATAT